>ML112144.1:10992-25066 GCA_003697995.1 Taxidea taxus jeffersonii
CTGAAAACTCCCCTAACCTGGGGTAAGGAAACAGATGTCCAGGTCCAGGAGGCACAAAGAACTCCAATAAAATCACAAAAGCAGATCTACATCAAGACATATGGTAATTAAAATGCCAAAATGTAGTGATATAGAAAAAATATTAAAACCAACAAAACAAAAGAAGTCAGTTACATACAAAGGAAAAACCATAGGCTATTGGGGGATTTTTCAGCAGAAACTTTCCAAGCCAGAAAGGAGTAGCATGATACTTTCAAAGTGCTGAATTCAGGGGCACCTGGGTGGCTCAGTGGGTTAAAGCCTCTGCCTTCAGCTCGGGTCATGATCTCAGGGTCCTGGGATCGAGCCCCACATTGGGCTCTCTGCTTGGTGGGGAGCCTGCTTCCCCCTCTCTCTCTGCCTGCCTCTCTGCCTACTTGTGATCTCTGTCAAATAAATAAATATATATATATATATATATTTAAAGTGCTGAATTCAAAGGACAAAAACCTGCAACCATGGATACTCTATCCAGCAAGGCTATCATTCAGAATAGAAGGAGAGATAAAAAGTTTCCCAAACAAACAAAACTAAAGGAGTTCCTGACCACTAACCAGTCCTACAAAAAATATTAAAGGGGACTATTTGAGTGGAAAGGAAAGATAAAAAATGATAGTATGATGGTAAGAAACACAAAGGCAGTAAAAGTTAATACTTCTGTAAAAACAAATCAGTCAAGGAACTCATAAAGTAAAATAATGTAAAATATGACACCATATACATAAACGTGGGGAGGGGAGGAGTAAAGGATGGGTTCAAACTTAAACACCATCAACTTAATATAGACTGCTATATGCAGAAAAGGTCATATACAAACCTAATGGTAACCACAAATTTAAAAAAAAAAACACATAAATTTGCAAAGAGAAAAGAGGAAGAATTCCAAACATGTCATTTAAAAACCCAACAAACCATGAAAGAGAGAAAGACAGGAAAGGATCAGAGAAAATCTTCAGAAACAACCACAAAACAGGTAATTAAAAGTCAATAGATACATATCTATTATAATTACTTTGAATTAAATGGATTAAACACTCCATACAAAAGACACTGGGTGACAGAATGGATTTAAAAAAAAACAACAAGACCCATTTATATGCTGCCTATAAGAGACTCAGTTTAGACCTAAAATCACCTGCAGATTGAAAGTGAGAGGATAAAGAAACATGCAAATGAATGTCAAAAGAAAGACAGAGTGACAATACTTACATCAGACAAAATAGACTTTAAAACAAAGACTGCAACAAAAGACAAAGAAAGACATTACACAGTAATAGAGGGGACAATCCAACAAGAAGATATAACCATTGCAAATATTTATACTCCCAACATGGGAGCACCCAAATACATAAAACAGTTAATAACAAACATAAAGGAATGAATCAATAATAACACAATGATAGTAGGGGCCTTCAACACCCCACCTACATCATGGAAGGATTATCTAAACAGAGTATCAATAAGGAAATGATGGCTTTGAATGATACCCTGGGCCAGACGGATTTAACAGACATATTCAGAATATTCCATCCTAAAACAGCGGAAGACACATTCTTTTCAAGTGCACATGGAACATTCTCCAGAAGAGATCACATTTTAGGCCACAAAGCAAGCCTCAATAAGTTAAAAAAGTAAATTAAATTAATAAAAATTAATAAATTTAAATTAATAAATAACAAAATCATACCACGCATCTTTTCTAACCCCAAGGCTGTGAAACTATAAATCAACCACAAGAAAAAAGTCTGGAAAGACCACAAATGCATGGAGGTTAAGTCTGACTAGACTAAGCAATGAATGTGTCAACCAGAAAATAAAAGAAGAAATTGGAAACAAATGAAAATGAAAACACAACGGTTCAAAATCTTTAGGATGAATCAAAAGCAGTTCTGAGAGGGAAGTTTCTAGCATACAGGCTTACCTCAAGAAGCAAAAAAAAATCTCAAACAACCTAACCTTACACCTGAAGGAGCTAGAAAAAGAACCACAGAAGGAAGGAAATAATAAAGAGTGGAACAGAGATAAATGATATAGAAACAAACAAACCAATTAAAAGAATAGAACAGATCTATGAAACCAGGAGCTGTTTTTTTGGAAAAAATCAATAAAAATCAATAAATCTCTAGTCAGACTTAACAAGAAAAAATAAGAGGAAAGGACCCAAATAAATAAAATGGCAAATGAGAGAGGAGAAATAACCAACATTATAGGAATACAAGCAGTGATAAGAGAATATTATGAAAAACTATCTGCCAACAAATTGGACAATGTAGAAGAAATAGATAAATTCCCAGAAATATTTAAACTACCAAAACTGAAACAAGAAGAAATAGAAAACTTGAACAGACTCATTACCAGCAAAGAAATTGAATCAGTGACCAAAAAACTCCCAACAAAGAAAAGTCCAGGATCAGATGGCTTCACAGGCAAATTCTACCAAACATTTAAAGAATAGTTAATGCCTATTCTTCTCAAACTATTCCAAAAAGTAGAAGAGGGAAGAAAACTTCCAAATTCATTCTATGAGGACAACATTACCCTAATGCCAAAACCAGATAAAGACATTATTTAAAAAGAGAGAGAGAGGGGTGCATGGGTGGCTCGGTGTGTTAAAGCCTGTGCCTTCGGTTCAGGTCATGATCCCAGGGTCCTGGAATCAAGCCCCATATCGGGCTCTCTGCTTCCTGCTCTCTCTCTCTCTGCCTGCTTCTCTCCTACTTGTAATCTCTGTCTGTCAAATAAATAAATAAAATCTTTAAAAAGAGAGAGAGAGACAGAGACAGAGAGAGAACTACAGGCCAATATCTCTGATGAACAGAGATGTAAAAATCTTCAACAAAATACTAGCAAACCGAATCCAGCAATACATTTTTAAAAAATCATTCACCACAATCAAGTGGGAGTCATTCCTGGGTTGCCAATGTGGTTCAATATTAACAATCAATCAGTGTGATCAGTGTCAATAAGAGATAGGATAAGAACCATATGATCATTTCAATAGATGCAGAAAAACCATTTGACAAAGTATGAGATTCACTCATGATAAAAACCAGCAAAGTAAAGTAGGTTTAGAGGAGACATACCTCAACATCACAAAGGTCATATATGAAAAACCCACAGCTAAATCAGCTTTAATGGGGATGAGAACCTACAGAATGGGAGAATATAATTGCAAATGATATATCTGATAAATGGTTATAATCCAAAAAAATATAAAGAACGTATACTAATCAACACCCAAAAAACAAATAATCCAATTAAAAAATGGTCATAAGGGGGCGCCTGGGTGGCTCAGTGGGTTAAAGCCTCTGCCTTCGGCACAGGTCATGATCCCGGGGTTCTGGGATTAAGCCCTGCATCGGGCTCTCTGCTCAGTAGGGAGCCTGCTTCCCCCTTTCTCTCTGCCTGCTGCTCTGCCTATTTGTGATCTCTGTCTGTCAAGTGAATAAATAAAATCTTTTTAAAGAAATGGTCATAAGTAACGAACAGACAATTCTCTAAAGACATCCAGATGGCCAGCAGACATATGAAAAGATGCTCAACATCATTGATCATCAGGGAAATGCAAATCAAAACTATAATGAGATAACACTTCACATCTGTCAGAATAACTAAAATCAAAAACACAAGAAACAACAGGTATTGGCAAGGGTGTAGAGAAAAGGAACCCTCTCACACTGCTGGTGGGAACGCAAACTGGTGCAGCAACTGTTCAAAACAGTACGGAAGTTTCTCAAAAAGTTGAAAATAGAACCACCCAGATCCAGCAATCACATTTCTGAGTACTTACCCAAAGAATACAAAAACACTAATTCAAAGGGATACATGCCCTCCAATGTTTATAGCAGCAATATTCACAATTGCCAAAATATGGAAAGAGCTCAGATGCCTGTAGATGGATGACGGATAAAGAAGGTATGGTGTATATATGCAATGGAATATTACTCAGCCCTCAAAAAGAATGAAATCTTGCCATTTGCAATGACATGGATGGAGCTAGAGGGTATAATACTAAATGAATAAGTGAGTCAGAGAAAGGCAAATACCATATGACATCACTCATCTGTGAAATTTAAGAAATAAAACAAATGAGCAAAGGGGAAAAAAGAAAGAGAGTGAAACCAACAGACTCTTAACCATAGAGAACAAACTGATGGTTACCAGAGAGGAAGTGGGTGGGGGGATGAGTTAAAGAGGTGATGGGGATTAATGAGTGCAGTTGTCATGATAAGCATCAACTGATTAAAATAAAAACTTTTAGAAGACTGACATTTGTTATTGCATGGTTAAAGATGTGTTTTACACCCAATAATTTTTTTGTAGGTAACAATTTTCACTTAAGTTCCTAATTTTGTACTGATTTTCCAAAATGATTGATAGAGTAACATAAATTTGCCAAGAAATCAGCTTTAAAGAGTGGACAGGAGGTCTTAGACACTCAGTTAAGGTCTCACCACCTATTTTGGACAAAGCTAATGAATGCTGAACCAGAAGGCATAACAAACTGCTCTTACTGATTCTTTTCCCTATTGCCTCAAATGCAAACATTCCACTATATGTTTTATTTTTATGTCATTCGTCTGCCTGCTTTATAATTCTTGCTAATATTAAATCTACCAATAAATACTCTATTTAAAGAATATTTTTTCTATTTCCCCCTTAGGCCACACAGAGCTTATAAAAACGGAATATTAGGATAAGAAGCTTTCCTTACAGTCCATACTCTGTAGTTCACAAGATCAACCAGAAGGTGGCAGTAGTGACCAATGAGAAAATCCGGACGCTGGGCCTCATCAGCTGTTCATTGTCCTTTGGATGCTTCCTGGATCTAATCTGATGCTTATGAAAGCGATTTCCTTCTTACAAAACACCAGGCCCAAAAGAAACTAACCTCATCCTGCAGATAAAGAATGTTTGTGCCTTACGAGTTGTCAAACTCTCTCAGCGACAGCCAGACCTTCAATAAATATTTTCCCAGCAGCAAAAGGCAGCTGTGCATTTTAGGAAGCCAAGAGGGACACAGGCTGCGCTGAAGCCCCAGCCCTTATCAGATCGGCCCTCTGGGTGGTGGGAAGGTGCAGAAAGAGGAGGACCCAGCCAAGCAGCCAACCCATTCCAGCTCCATGCAAGCTGAGCCGGCTCAGGGATTTTGCAGGAAATAACCAGAAGCTGAATGACTATTCTGTTGAGGTAGGAGTGCCATTCCCGAGCTCTGAATCACTCGCACGGAGGGTTTTCCCACCAGCATCACCCAGGGTGTCTTTCTTGTACAAACACAGGTCTGCTAGTTTTCCTGGGAGATGCTTAATTGAAATGGCACGGTGGCTCCCTTGTAATGTACAGATCATAGTCTGGCTGCTCACCTGACCACCGGTTCCAAAGGACTTGGGAAGCCACTTTAAAGGCTTGAGATCTGACCCCTGGGGGCAAAAGGTGCCATTCAAACTTCTTAAGCAGGGCTGGAGGGTGGCTCATTGAATTTAGAAGTAGCAATGAGAAGAAGCCAGTAAGAAGCCAGAAAATAGGTTTTGTGTCCCTGAGTCTCAACATCCAGCCATTCTTACTGCATTTCTGATAACACGTTTTGAAGAATGTTGAGGAAGAAGTCTGGCATTTCCTATCTTTACCGCATCCTTGGAAGCCAATTGGTGCCCCATTTCTGTATAATCCCCCAGGAGACAAATGATGGCCGAAGAGCTCCTGGGCCGTGGCATCAGAGGGCCCCAGCTTCCAGATATGGAACAGTAAAACAAGCTCTCCAACTTGTTTCCTCGTGTGTTAAACAGGGATAATAATCCTGCCAGGATCATTAAGAGGATGAAATGAGGACATATATGCAAATCCTTAGGACACTGCTTGAACTATATTACTAAATTCTTGATTCTCCACTAGTTATCATGGACAGACTTGGCCTGGGGAATGGTCATGAACTAGAGCCAGCTTGCTTACCAGCAGATGCTAGCAAGCTCTGAGCATCCCCATATCCAACAATCTATAAAGGTCCTTGCACGCATGTACACGTGCACACACACATACACACGCACACACACCCCAGGCTTGCCTAGAGTCCCTGCTTTCTTCAGCCATGATGTCCTAGACTTTTTCCTTCCTCCACCTGCATGAAAATCCTTCCAGAAGGCCCACCCTACAGCTTACCCCCCTCAGATTCTGCACATGGCCCACCTCCCAGGGCTTACCTGAGCAGGCCTCGGCTTTCACTGTGGCCAGAGAAAAGTCACCTGCTGGTTTTGATAAGAATAACAGAAATGTTTGCTGATATGCCATCAGAAGCCTTGACACCAAGCCAAGGCTCCCGCACAGAGCTGGACTCCAGGGAGGGGAAGGTGTCCCGCTGAGCTCAGAGAGGAGGTGGGAACTCAGAGAAGTCACACAAGGAAAAGGCCGCTGTCATAAATACTGATTTCACACCTATTAACCCCTGAGAATGAGCTTGCTGTAGCCCCAGGTACCTTTTGCAAGTGAACTGGTTGTGCCCCTTCCCATTGTGAGGCCCTCAGGTAGAGCTCTCCTGGCCCCGCTGTCCCCTTGCCCCTGGACTGTTTACCAGAGCTGCCTTGGTGCCCAGCATTCTATTCTCGCTAGTTCTATTCCGGGCGTCCTTACGTGCCTCACAGGGCAGGAACCCAATAGGTCAGCCTTCCAAGTGGAAGCTTCCAAAGCTCTAGAAGGGCTTCTTCCTGGAGGAAGGGGTAAGTCCCCAGGCCCTACTCTTCTGATATAACTTGGTTGGCTAATGAAGCCTGTGCAGCCCCTGCTTCCAGCCAACTGTGCTCCAAACACTGGTTTCCAAGTTGGCTTAGAATGTGTTTTCCCGAGGTGCCTGGGTGGCTCAGTGGGTTAAAGCCTTTGCCTTCAGCTCAGGTCATGATCTCAGGGTCCTGGGATGGAGCCCCACATTGGGCTCTCTGCTCAGCGGGGAGCCTGCTTCTCCGTCTCTCTCTGCCTGCCTCTCTGCTTACTTGTGATCTCGCTGTCAAATAAATAAATAAAATCCTAAAAAAAAAAAAAAAAGAATGTGTTTTCCCATGAAAATAAGGAGATCCGCAGCAGTGCATTTACAGGACCCCCTAAAACCAGTCAAACCCTCTCTAGACCTCAGACAGAGGCCAGGAGCCAGGGAAAGTATGGCAAGCTGAGGGGGGGGGTGTGCTGGACCATTGTCAGAATCGGGGAGCATTGGGGCAGAAGGCCAGAAATGCAGGGCGACACAGTGGGCAATGCCCTGAAGCCCAGGAGATGACAAAGGGTTTCTGAAGCCACCTTAGGAGTTTGGACATTATTTTGAAGGCAATGGGGCACCATCAAAAGGTTTAAAACAGGGAGCCCACTGATCAGAAGAGCTGAAACCCCTCTCCCCGCCGGGATATTACAACCGTGGGAGCAAACTTTGATCCCAGATCTGGAGCCACAGAGGCTCCAGGACCATAGGTTGGAGAGCACATGTGGAAGGAACAAGTCAGACCCCCACTAGGGTGGGCAGGCAGGGGGACACTGAGGATCTTGGCTTCAGTGACACAGAGAGGGAGGATTGTTCCTTCAAAAGGCCAACAGGGCACCAAATCCCGAATCAGGGGCCTGGGGCTGGGGGTGAGTTTCATGCACGTTGACATAACCCAGGGGATGTCCACATTCTGCTTCCTTGGAAACGCAATTTCCTCCAAGCCTAGAAACTGCCGTCGGCCCAGACATGATGGCCTGCAGAGCCAGTCCGGAAAGAACGGTGCAAAATGGAAAGACTGGGCCTGCTTTCTGTGAAGCATTTGTTATCTGAAAGTGTGACAAGAACCAAAGTCCGGTGCCCTTCAAACCAGAGTGTATTGATTTCTTTTTACGCCCCAGATAGGAGTTGCAGGAAACTTGAGGTTTGTGGGAAGTAATTTAAGGTTAAAATATTTTATGATAGAATAGTGTTTTCCTAAAAGCAAGATAATATAAATAAATACACCTGTGGCACCAATGATAAGGTTAAATTTTTTTATTTAAATGTACCAAGAAATAAATTCATAGGGCACCACCAAGGGAACTCAAAGACACATATATCCTTAATTATAGTGAACCAGTGCAGGAGCAAAAAAGCAAAACTTCTGAACTGAAATGTTATACAACCCAAACAATGACTTTGTGCTCTCTGGATTGCACATTTTGTATAATGAAAGCAGGTTGATGTTGCTCGTCTTCATTTTTTATGATGATTTTCTTTTTGCTTTAGAAAAATGCCAGGATTAATGAAAACCCGACCAAAATTATATCTAGAAACATAGCCCTACAATATTGGAACTTTCCCCTTCCAAAAGCAAAAGAGTTTCTTAGCTAGTGAAAATATTGGCAGGTTTCCATGAGATTTCAAAAATAGTTTAATGGCAAGATGGCTCACATATTTTTCTATGATTACATTAGAAACAGACTGATGAGTATTAAAATATAAAACGTAAATACTACCGTATACCATGGAATCTGAAACGTTGACCGCACATACGCTTAGGGAAGCACAAAGAGAGGAAAAACACTCAGATCTAACTGTACATGTCACAGGGCTTTCTTAGGAGTTTGAGTTTTTAAAGACATTTTTAAAAGTCCTTCTAGAGCTCTTTGGACATAGAACTTTTAAAAATCTTGTATCACCATTCTTCATACACAAAAAGGGAACTATAAGCTAAATACATTGGTTTAAGATATGCCTTAAACTTTTTCCACAGGCAGCATCTACCTCTTTGGAATCACTTTTTGATGCAGAACCTTGAAAATCCCTATTTCCCCACCCAGGTTGTCCTATGAGCCATCCAGAGCTTTCTGGAGAGTTCTGGGTAAGGCTGTCTTCCTTCTAAAAGTGCTCCACGATTGTCCGGGATTTTCTTCTAAGCCTTGGACACCTGCCTTCTCGTACACTGGGCCACATGCTGCCTGGCCAACAGTGAGCATTAGGCATGGGGCTTTCAGAAGGATGATGCATGAAAAAGTGGTCATTTTAGAATCAATGAAGTGGGGTGCCGATGTCCCCCTGCAGTTCATGTGTGAAATCTAACCCCCAAGGGGATGGCATTTGGAGGTGGGCCTTCAGGAAGTGACTAGGTCTTGAGGGTGGAGCCCTCTTGAATAGGGTTAGTGCCCCTATAACAGGGACCCCGGGGAGCTCCCTCACCCCTTCCATTGGGTGACGATTCAGCAAGAAGCTGCTGGCTCAGCCTGGTCAGGAATTGGACTCTCATCAGACATCAGATCTGTCGGTGTTCGAACCCTTCATCGTGGGCTTCTGAACCATGAGAAATAAAGGTCTGTTGTTTATAAGTCACCCGGTCTGTGGCATGATTTCTGGAAACCCTAGCTGACTAAGACATACTCAAACTTAATATGTACATTTGCCGTCTCCCATCTCCTCTTCCCCCTCCCAGATACTGTGTGTGTGTGTGTGTGTGTGTGTGTGTGTGTGTGTGAAGACAACTGTTAGGGAAGGAGGAAAATCTGACATCCATAATAAAAAAAATCAGGAAAATCCACAGCTGAAAAAAACACAACAAACCCAGGATTTGGGCTTACTGTGGCAGTGGGCTATCCGGAATGCCCCTAGCTCGTCCACACTGTGAATGAGCTGTGCAGGGACGAGGCTGTTATGTGGTAGAAACAGCACAGGCTTTGGAGTTGGGCACAGCCGGGCTTGGATGCTGGTTTTCTCATTTAACCTGGTCAGTCATGCTCATGGCTCGGGACCTCTCTAAGCTCCGGGTTGCTCTTCTACAAAGAGGACAGTTATAGTCCATGGGCTGCCATAAGGAGTAAATAGAGTAACTTACGTAAATTCCGTTGATAAATGCCAAGTATGTTTTGGTCCCCTTCGTTTATCCCTCCCTTAATATCTCAAAATCTCTCAAAATATCCCTCCCTTATATCTCAAAATAAATGAGAACCACCATTTAAAAAAAAAAAGTTGAAACATATTTCAACTGAGAAATACAGTGGAAATAATTTCTCTTGTAACTCATATTTGTTCACCAGCACGTGAAAACAACAGTAAAATATTGGGGGATTTTTTTTTTTTTTGCATTCAACTACAAATGGTGATCTTTCAAAGAATATCTGTTGGCATGACTCAAGCCTGTAGAGAAAGAAGTTCTGTTCTGTCCTCTGGTGTTCATGGATGGAGTCAGAGAGACTCTTCTCGGTCATGGGCAAGTCCAGGCAAGTGCACATGGTTGGTGATGACACAGCCCAATCCCAAGGCTGGCTTGCACAGAATGCTTTCTCTCCCCCACCCTTTCCTTAGGCATACCAATTTCTACATTCTCCTGGCTGCACCCAGTCAAAAGCCCCAGCACAGGGCATGCAAACACAAACCTCTGCTTCCAGGAAACCCAGCAAACCTTCTTCCCTGGGGTTGGTTCCTGTAAAAGGTAGGGCTCAGCTGCAATGGGTAGGAAACCCAAAACGGAATCCCAAACTCAGCAGCAACTTTCTTTTACAGCTTTGGGAGATGATTAATCACTTTGCCTTGGTTTCCCATCTGTATAATGAAAATAATAGTCTTACCTCCTTTACAAATACGTTCTGATAACTAAGAATTTGAGAAACATGACTGTTTTGTCTCTTCTATTGGGAAGAACATAGAAGGAATGCTACTGCTAGGGCATACTTGTGAATAAACTTCCAGCCTGACCGTTTAGTAAACTATTTCTGAAAGTCTAGTTTCTACTGCTTCTCAGGACCATAATATAGATAGTGGGTGATCCTCTCTTTCGTGCTCTCTTTTACCTGTTTTTGGTCTCTGAAACTTATTTCTTCCCTGCTTTTGGAAACAACACCCCTTTCCATTGGGCATTAGCAGTTTCCCCACCTCTGTACCACACCCCATCCCATCCCAGTGCTATTTGGAGTTCCAAGCAAAGATCCAGGACTTGAGTCTGCTTAGTTAGAAGACCCCATCTGCCTTAGCCTGGATTTTCCCCAAAGCAGAGCATTACATGCAATTACATGCAAAGAGGGTCCAGGAGCAGGAATGAGGGAAGGGGGAATTGTCAGTGCAAGGATGTATTATCAAGTTAACCCCAAAGATGGACGCCTGAACAAAGATTTTGCTAGGGTTTTTGGAGAAACCTATGCAGTGCATCTCAGAAACATCTACCCGAGGGATGAGAGACAAAAGCATTTATCCCACGGCCTCTGTCCCCAACAACATTGGCCTCTATTTCCAGGTTGAGCATATGTGAGTGTTGGGGGAGGTTCTACAGATGTCCCTCACCAGCATTTAGAACTGTGATGGGATGAGGCACACGTGCCACCCAAAGAATCCTGACTGTTGGGGAGTACAGATTTAGCAAGGAACCCAGCAGAGTAAGGAACGTCACAAGAGGTAGGGCTCACCCCCGCCCATTGGAAAGAACCATTTTGCAACTGACAGCAACTAAGGAGCCCCTCTTAAACTTGCACTTGGAGGCCAAGAGTTTAAATCTCTGATGATTGTCATAAATTTTCTATATACATATTTAGACAGTCAGGAAACCCAAAACAAAATCTTTTAGTAGATACCTTTCTCTAGATCATACAAAAATGTATGAGTTGTTTCCCAGTATCTCTTTACCAGCCAACTTTGACAACTTGTATTAAGTGTGATCAATAGAATACAACCTCAATGAGATGATTGATGTAAGAAGTGTGCCAGTGTCAAATAAATTTGACAAATACTATATACACATTTCCTTGATTCTAACGCTCACTTTTACCAACTTTTCCACATTTCTAAACTCAGAATTCATCTCATAATTAATGTACAGTGCTTCCATACGTACTTTTGCTATGATTAAAATTTTTCTTAAAAAAAATTTTCTTTTACATTTATGGCCAACAGTAAGAAAGACCTTAATGTTTTGACAAAAATATTGCAGGTCATGAAAATATCTCACTGATGATTGATGATGGATTATTCTCATTGATTCCTGAGATTGCCTCACATGGTTTCAACTTGCTTGGTCATTCCTAGAGTCCCACAGTACTGGACAAAGCAAAGACTACATGTAAAGTTCTGATGTTAAGAAGAAAATCCATGTGGCCCTATTCTTCATCATTTGAAAATGTTATGGAACCTACCATTACTGAGTCGTGTAAGAGACCCAAATATCAAGGTGACACAAAGCCTTCCCTTGCATAGCTTATAGCTGAGTAAGAGGGGTAGCAAGAATATGACAATAATGGTTAATGCTAACATGCATTGATTGCTCTAATCATTGAGCAATGCATTGAGTGCTGGGCACTCCCCTAAGTCCCCTTCTTACCGTGCCTCCTACTAACCTCAGCACTGGAAGAAATTTCCAAGGACCTAGGATGAGCTCTGATGGCTCAAAGGAGAAGGAGGAGCAGTGAGGTCTTCAGGGACAATGAAGATGTCACCCTTTTGAGCTCAGTGTCTGCACATGTTCATGTGTCAAGATAGGCCTAGCCAGTAGCTCAGCACCCATATTTCCTTTCCATAATTAGAGGCTCCCATAGCATGCCCCCATGAGGATGGGAGGCACAAGTTGGGGCAGTTTGGATGGGCACTCACCACAGCAGTCCCCATCAGGATGAGGAGGGAAGATGGCAACCACTGTGTTTTCATCGTCACATCAAGTACAAGCATTCAGGGAGTTTTCTAACGTGAACATTAGCCAGGTATCATTTGTGTGTTTCCCTATTAATCTAACTTCATGAGAGCATATTCAGGGAGTGAATTGTTGCATAAGGAGATAGGTCTACCATACTTTCTTTTTTTTTTTTAAGATTTTATTTATTCATTTGACAAACAGAGATCATAAGTAGGCAGAGAGGCAGGCAGAGAGAGAGGAGGAAGCAAGCTCCCCGAGGAGCAGAGAGCCCGATTCGGGACTTGATCCCAGGACCCTGGGATCATGACCTGAGCTGAAGGCAGAGACTTTAACCCACTGAGCCACCCAGGCACCCCCCCATACTTTCTAATCTGTTCATTAGGCCTTAGGGACCTCATTGCACATAGAAACTACCAATGGGTCATCTTAACTTTCTTCCTGTTCAGAAATTCATCAGTCCGGGGGCTCCTGAGTGACATAATCAGTTAAATGCCTGACTCTTGATTTTGGCTCAGGTCATGATCTCAAGGTCGTAAGATCAAGCCCCATGTCAGGCTCTACACTCAGCAAAGAGTTTGCTTGAGATTCTTCCTGCCTTTTCCTCTGCCACTTCCCCCATTCGAGCTCTCTCTAAATAAATAAATAAATAAAATCTTAGAAAAAGAAAATGGTCAGTGCTAATATGATGTGTCCTTGTTCGATCACTTGCCTCCCAGCAGTCCCTCCAGACTGTGCTATTTGGTGTCTTCTCCAACTATACTACTAGGTGATTTTTGTTTTGTTGTAGGCAAAAAGATTTTCTAGATATGTACATATATGTACACACATATGGGTATGGGTATATATGACATTTGCTTTCTCAGGCGGTCATAACAAACACCATAGACTTAGTGGCCTAAAAACATACACTGATCTCCTCAGAGTTCTGGGGGCTGGAAGTCCAAGATCAAGGCGTGGACAGGGTTGGTGTCTTCTGAGGCCTCTCTCCTTGGTTTGCAGATTCCTCCTTCTTCCTGTGTCTTCATGCAGTCTTCCCTCAGGGCAACGTGCTCCTGGTGTCTCTTTGCTCATCCAAAGCTTCCTATCTCATAAGTACACAAGTAATCTGGAATGGGGCCCACTCTAACAGCTTCCCATTAATTTAAGTATGTTTTTAGGACCCCAACTCTAAATATAGTCACATTCTGAGGCTGTAGGGGTTAGGAGTCCAACATATGAATTTGACAGGGGACACAGTTCAGCTCAAAACAGATTAGATAGGGGTGTCTGGGTGGCTCAGTGGGTTAAAGCCTCTGCCTTCGGCTCAGGTCATGATCCCAGGGTCCTGGGATCGAGCCCCACATCGGGCTCTCTGCTCAGCGGGGAGCCTGCTTCCTCCTCTCTCTCTCCACCTGCCTCTCTGCCTACTTGTGATCTCTGTCTGTCAAATAAACAAATAAAAATTT
>ML112144.1:25466-41926 GCA_003697995.1 Taxidea taxus jeffersonii
GGGGAAAAAAAGAAACATAAGGAAAATATGGAAATCCCAAGGTTGAACCAATAACCATCCTGACCTCTTACAGTCTACACTAACAGAAGCATCCATAACAAATTCTCCCTCAAAGGGATGCATCTGGACCAGCAAGAGACTTTCATGAGGCTATCCAAAGGCAAGGCCTAGAGACTGACCTAGAGACAGAAGTGTATATGCTTTAAATGTATGAAGGTTCTCTTTCCTTGGCACCAAGGAGTTCAACTGAAAAAATGTACATGCAGACAGCAATTAGAGGAAAGAAAAAAGTTCAATAGAAAAGTCAAAAGAAAGTCAAAAAGAAAAAAATTAAATAGAACACTGAGAAGATGGGGTCATTACCAGACGCTGAGTGTGTGTATGGCTGGTAAGCTATTAGCACACAGCACAGCCTGGAGCTCTGCTGACCACAGAAATATGTACAGGCTCCTTGTAGCTGAGCCTCTCATTTGAACGCCACTGAAGGCATCGCATCAGTGGTGAGCAGGCGTGTGAGCATATGCCTCAGTAGAGCCCAACACAGCGGCTTTGAGGAGAATCCATTTCCGTTCCCACCTGGAGCTGCCCAAGGGAGCTCTGATTAGTTGGGAGAGTGAAAGAGAAAGAAGCAAACCCATTGTCACTCTTCCCTCTGCTCCTAAATACTGGAGACTTTGGAGTTGAACACCATGATACAATATTTCCTGTCATTCAGTTGACACAGACCTGTGACACCATGGAGGCCCTTGGAGAAGCCCATGCCTTCACCCACACCCCATAGAGAAGTTCACCCTTTACAACAACACCTCAAGCCCCACCCACTCTATTTCTGCACACACACATCCAGCTCTCTTCCCTCCTCTCCTCACCATGGTTACAGGAGCCTCCACCCTCAACTTCCCTAAACTGAAAACTGGCAAAGAACCCAAGGAAATGAATGTCCTCCTAACGAGCTAGAGTTTTGCTATGCCCTATTTGGATACTAGTATTCTAACAGAATACCTGGAAGTTACAGAGTATGCTCTTTAAACACAGCTACCAGTTAATAAGCCCTAGAAATGTCTTAGGACTCCCATTGAAGAACTCTCTCTTCAATGGGGACAGAGCAGTCAGGTCAGTGTCTAGGTCTTGTCTGGGAACAAAATTTCATAAGAGACCACTTGCTACATTATATTGAGAGTGAGTGCTTAAGGAGCTGAACCAGGCCCTCTGGAGGAAGAAAATGGCAGCAAGAATTTGTGACATCCGCATTGGGTATGGAAAGGGGAGGGGCATGTGTTTGGCATCCTAAATGGGGTACATCTCAGGCATTCTTTTATAACATCCTCACAGTTTCCTGTACAATAAATGTCAGTCTCATTGCATAAACAAGGTGTCTGAGTGGCTTGCACTCAGAAGGAGGGAGGATGCCTTGTTTGGGGAAGGCGTGGATTCCTCTAATTTCAAATGAATGACTCTGACCTTGAAACTCCCCATTGGCCCTGCCAGAACTTTCTTAGATCTGCACCACACGTGATTTCCTTCCTTCTGCCTTCTACTGGGGTCACACCTGCCTCTCATCTAGAGGTTCTCCTGCTCTCCCTCCCAGGTAATTGGTGCCCTTTGGGAACTCTCTCCTCTCCCCTTCCTTCCTAGGTGATAACTACAGTTAAGTCCAGCATAACCTGGTTGGGGAATATGCTGGGCCTGATAAGGAAACAAAGAAATTACACACCAAAGTTGCTGTAAGAATTAGCCATACTTATTAGCAAGAGCTAGGGGCCTTGATCAGAAGGATCAGAGTACAGGACTCAACAAAGCAGGATTCGTTGACTCAAAGGCAATTTCTCCAGAGTCAGGATTTAACATCCTGGCAAGGACCCCAGGGAATGGACAAGTTTTCTGTTGCAGAAACTTAATGGGCAATGCTGGGTGGAGTAAAAATTCCCAAGCTGCCCTGACAGGTGGCCAAGGGAGGGATGAAGAACCAGTGTGCATGTTGGAATGGGTGTGTAAGGTGAGGCAAAGACCCACCAGAAGATGATGCCCCACCGAAGGTGCAGATGGCACACCTTTCATCAAAGCCATTGGAGCTGTGCTGGTGAGGGGCGCCAGCATCACCTAGATGCCCAGCGGTGGCTCTGCTCTGCAGGCCAAGGCTGACCACAGGAGGGGTGGATGCGGTACTGGGTTTATGAAGATCCATGGTTAGAATGAGGGAAGGCCTGGAAACACTCGCAACCAGGAGTCTGTGATTAACCACCAAAAGCCATGGGGCCACAGCCACCCTACTGACTGTCAAGGTCAGAGAGGTAGCCAAAGAGGCATGCCCATCAGGGAGCTAGTTTGCACAATGTGGTGTCCCAAGGGCAAAATAAACAGGCAACCAAGAAGGGTGGTGCTTAATATCTACAACAACAAAGGTACAAATAGAGGCAGGGAAGGCTGTGGGGCTACCTCATTATTTAGCTTCTAGATCTGAGCCAACTTTCAGATTTGGAATTCATTCATGAAAGATGCAGAACCCTGCAATGCCATAGCAAGCTGTACTGTGAAGACAGTTCTATCTGTTTCCTGGGGCTGCTGTAACAAAGTGTAATGAGTAGGTGGCTTACATCAACAGAAATTTAGTCTCTCACAGTTCTGGATTCCAGAAGTCCAAAATCAAGGTGTGGGCAGGGCCGGGCTCCCTCCAAAACCTGGAGGGCAATCCTTCTTTGACTCCTCCTCAGGTCTGATGGTTGTTGCAATCTCTAGTATTTCTCGGCTTGTACATGTGTCACTCCAATGCTGGCTTTATATGGCTGCCTTCTCCCTGTGTTTTCATATTGCCTCTCTTCTGTACCTGTCTCTGTGTTCAAATTTCCCCATTTTTCAAAGACTTCAGTCACATTGGTTAAGGTTCACCCTAATGAACTCGTCTTAATGTGGATAAATCTGCAAAGATCCAATTTTTAAGTAAGCTCACATTCACAGATAATGGGGGATAGGACTTCAACACATGTTCTTTTGGGGGAACACAATTCATCTCTTAACAATATTTCTCTGCAAAAGGTCATGTACTAGGTGACTAATCACTGGGGCAGGGGGAAGACCCAAACCGTTCAAGGACTACTGGACACAGGGTCTGAGTTGACATTGATACCTGGAGACCTGAAGTATCATCATGCCCCCACTCCCAGTTAGAATAGGGACTTATAAGTCCTATAAGTAAGTGGAATCCTCACTAATGCCCAGCTCACAGTAGCCCCACTGGCTCCACTGACATGTCTGTGGTCATTTCCTTGTTTCCTAAGTGCACAATTGTAATTGGCTTACTTGAGAGTTGAATTAGTGTCAACTCTGGCCCTTGGGACAAAGCTTTTAACTGCACAACTCCACATCTGAAAACACCTCCACTGGCCAAAGTAGTAAGTCAAAAACAATATAGCATTCTGAAAAAGATGGCGGAAATTTGTACCACCATTAAAGTCCTCAAGGATACAAAGTCATGATACCAATCATATCTCCATTTAATTCAGTCTGGCCCCTGCAGAAACTAACTAGATTTTAGGAAATGACTATAATCTGCAAAAATTAGACAAATAGTAACCCTGATCGCAGGTGCTGTGCTGGACATGGTCTATGGCATGCGGTCACTGACCTGGAAGTTGCATTCTTTTCATCTCCAATCAAGAAAGAGGATTAGAAACAGTTCATACTAATGTAGGATGGAAAAAATATTCCATTAGAACTTTGCCTCAGGGCTAGATGAATTTTCCTGCCTTCTGTCATAAGATGGTCTGAAGATAATGTGGACAATCTGAACATCCTACAGAATATAATGGCATCATGGTGACTGGACAGAAGAAATAGTATGTGGATAGTTGACTGGAGAACTTGATAAAATGCATGCACTAGAGAGGATATGAAGTTTCAAGGACCTGCCATCTGAGCAGGAGCTAGTGATCCTGACCAGTAGAAAGAGGAAGGGCTCCTTTTACACAATGTGGCAGGAGAATTTGTATGGAGCCCAGGGATCCCCTTGGTGGCTCTGGGAAACCCCTCCCCCTTAATAACTGTGAATAGGCACTCCCAACAACCCCACATTGTAAAGGGGATCATGTCCCTTTAGGAATGAGGTCTGGGTCACACCACCAGGTAAGCCACCATGATCTGCCAAGATGAGAGATAAAAGGGGGGTACAATCAGATGGAGAGTAGAGGAAAGGGAGAATGAATAGGAATCATGGTCCTGATATGCTCCTCTAAGTGTCTCCTCTGGAGAAGAGGCCATGGAACATATTGAGGAGCTGTTCCCAGAATATGCATGGAGTTAATACATCACACAGTGTGGGGGCTATGGGCCAGCCCCAACACTCTGAAATCCACCTCTCCCAGTCAGGGACAGCACAGCAGGGACAGCAGTCAGGGCTCCTCTCTCAAGCAACTTGGGCTCAAGGACCTGTCATCCTCCTGCCAAAACTTCCTTAAAACTGTTTCCTCCCAACCCTCCAGCCATCCCTCTCTTCTTGGAAGGGTTAGACCTGCTTCCCAACAACTCCCCAGTCTCCTGTGGCTTCCTACTGATCTTAACTTCCTGTAGCTGCTGCAACAAATCACCATAAGCTTATGGGCTCAAAACAACACAAATTCATCATCTTACAGTCCTGGAGGTCAGAAGTCTGAAATGACCCCTACAGGCTGCATTCATTCTGTATGCTCTAAGACAGAATCTATACTCTCTGTGGTTTATAGCTTTGAGAGGCCGCCCATAGTCCTTGGCTCCTGGCCCCTTCCTCATGTCATTCAGACCCCTGCTTCGTCATCATGACTCTTTCTCTGACTCTGCCCAACTGTCTTCCCCTTATAATATAGGATCTGTGATCACAGTGGGCCCAACCCATCCATCCAGGATAATCTTCCCATCTCTCAATTCTTTTTTTTAAAAGATTTTATTTATTTATTTGACAGACAGAGATCACAAGTAGGCAAAGAGGCAGGCAGAGAGAGAGAGAGCGGGTAGCAGGCTCCCTGCAGAGCAGAAAGCCTGATATGGCACTCCATCTCAGGACCCCGAGATCATGACCCAAGCCGAAGGCAGAGGCTTTAACACACTGAGCCACCCAGGCGCCCCCCATCTCTCAATTCTTAACTTGATCACATCACCAAAGTGCTTTTTGTCCCATGCGGTAATATATTCACAAGTTCTGGGGAGTAGGATGTAGACATCTTTGTGCTGTTATTCAGCCTACATACTTCCCATTTTCCCTACCAGCATATGCCCTGAGTGTGTTTCTCACACATCTAATCTCATCTTGATATCCTTCCAGGAGAATGTGAGCTGACACCTGGGTCATCCACTAGTGCCCCTTAGATCCAGTCAAGCAGAGTTCTGGGCCTGGGCCCCACACCTCAGGGGGCCCTGTGCTTTGGAGAGCCTTCCCCAAACTTTCCATGCCCCTCTCTGGTGCCTAGAATTGTCCAGGCTGATGGTGCCAGTCAGGTGGGGTTCTGGCCTGACTGAGACCTGGTTGCATGCCAGTCTCCATCTGCCCTTTAGAAATGTTCTCCAACCCCAATCTGTGCACAGGTTTAAGCAAATGCTCTGAAGGCCTCTTAGACGAGTGCCTTTGAGGTCGTTCTGGGGCCCCTAATTCAGCCACAGTTCCAACAGGGGAATGGCCAGAGGAGGCTCCAGCTGGCCTCCATGTTATTTCTTCTGGATTGCATGAGAGTGAGCCATCAGGGTAATGCTCAGATGCTGACTTTGGATGAGGCTTACTCACATCAGATATGAGAGGAGTCCAGTACCCTCAGCAAACAACCATCTATCACAAACCCTTGGCTTGAGCAACATTGGTGGCTCACAAAACAGCTCCCCTTTCCCCATTTTCATGTCAGGCAGTCTGCTCTGGGCTCTGGAAAGGCCTCTGAGGACTTTCTAGCTGACACTCTGCCTTACCAGTGGTCTTTCCAATCCAGGCCTTTCCTGATTAGAATCAATGTGATGATGTCATACTCTCCAGGGGCTCAGACTGTGGAGGGCTAGACATTCCTCGCCAAACATGACACTCTGGTTGTTGCACCCAGGGCCCCTGGTCTGTCCTTCCCAATGGTAGAAGTATGTGGAAGGCAGGGATGGAGTCAACATAGAAGGACAACACATTCCAAGAATGTAGGATTATAATATAAAGAGTTCAGAGAAGACATTGTTGGAAGATGTGTTCTTCTACCTATATACTCTAATAAACATATTTTTTCAGTAATAAATATATTTTTTCACCATACAGAGTTATAAAGATTGTTTTCCTTCTGATGAGAATTTCTAAGATCCACTCTCCTAACTACTTTCAAATATGCAATACTGTATTTTTAGCTATAGTCACCAGTCTGTACATAATATCCCCATGATTTTATTTGTTTTCAACTGGAGATTTGTACCTATGGACGCCCTATACTGTAAAATTCAGGATGATACATTTCATGACCAGAGGATGAATTATCATCCACATTTTTCTGCCTGCTATAGAATCAACAAAGCACAGTAACAACTTGAAGATAGTCAACGTAGCCACCAGAAGGGGCATCCTAGTGAGTGATGATGAAACCACCATGAACATATGGTATTAGGGAACTTCAGAGGCAACAAGATCTATATTGTTTCAATACAAACACACCCACAAGAGCCATGACATTGTGAATAATAATGATGATGCATGGGAGATATACAATTAGCCAAGATTTAAAACACACACCCACATGCATACAAAGGGATGGTTTCAGGACCTGAACAAAAAGAAATGGCACCTGGACACTCAGCGGGATCTTCCATGCTTGTTCTACTTTCAGAGTCTGGGTGCAACAATTACAGCCTATGAAAGAATGCTCCCCAACTACACAACATAGATCACAGAGAAAATACCACCTAGAAATGGAGTTCTTTCAGTAGAAGATACAAAGGGGGAAAGATGAAGGCACTGGGTTCTTCTGGGTTTTTTCCTTTGGTTTCTGGTCAGAATCAGCTGGGCATCTTCACGGCCATGGGATTTCCAGCCCATGTCTTGTCCTTGGTGATATAAACCTCCAGATTCTCATCATCAGGTAAAACCTGAGGAATAGTGAGCTACAGGGCTGTATGAAACACACAAGATTGCACGACAATGGGCATGGAGAGCCCATTTTTACTTTAAGAATTGCCTAGCATCCCACTTATATGAGGTTACCTAGAGTAGTCAAAATCATGGAGAAAGTAGAAGGGTGGTTTCCAGGAGCTGGGGATAAAGGATTGGGGAGTTAGCCTTTAACAGAATTTCGGTTTTACAAAATGGTAAGAAAGAGTTATGGAGATGGGTAATGGTGATGGTTGCCATTACAAATGTATTTAATACCCCTGAACTGGACATTTAAAAGTAATTTAGATGGCAAATTTTTATGTTTATTTCACCTCAGTGAAAACATTTGGGAGGACAAAAAAAAAAAAAGAGGAATAAAGCGTGTGTTCATACATGCTATAGCATGGATGAACCTTGAAAACATTCCACCAAGGGGAAGAAGCCAGTCGCAAAGGTCACACACTGTATGATTTCACATACATAAAACATCCGGAATGGATAAATCTGTAGTTACCATGGCTTCAGGAGGTGGAATTGAGGAAAAAACAGATTAATGAGCTTCCTTCTGGAGCGATGAAAATGTTTCGGAACTAGATAGGGTAGTGTTTGCACAATACCATGAACGTGTTAAACACCACAGAATTGTTCACTTTAAAATGGTTAAGTTTATGTTATGTGAATTTCGCCTCTAATAATTTTTTTTGAAGTCCAAAAAAAATTGCCTATCAGGCTGGCAGGTGCAGGTGAGAGTAAACATAATCAGTCCCATGTATCTGGAGCCTATCTGAAGGTGTCATTTGGCCCAGATTCCCCCCCAGTTCCTGAAGGTCTTCTCTCCGGACCACAGTCTGTGCAAAGAAACCCACCTGCGGGCCTCAGCAACTTTCCATCTGCCAGATCAGTGCACAGCAGCCAGACAGCCAGCTCCATGCAGAGACCCTATGCATCTGCAGGGAGACACCAAGGATGTGGCCTTGGATCAGAGCAGTGGTATCAAGGAGAGCAAAATCCGTGTGGCCGTTCAGTCTAAAGGTGAGCCAGGGCTCCTCCGTTTTCTCACCATAATCCCACCTTATAAGATACAGCTGCACCACCCCCACTTTGGCTTTAAGCCCGGGCCTCACAAAGGCCCTGCCAACACAGTGCAGGGCACTGGGTGAGGCCAGAGAGGGGAGAAGAGAAAAAAATGACAGCCAGGGCCAGGGCATTTCACATGGGCCGTGAGGTCACAGCCGTGGGAGGAAGCTGGGGGATGAACTTGAGAATAAGTGAAGTTACTGTGAGATAGTTTGTGTCTTAAGGAGAAGACAAGAAGCCCCATTAAAAAAAAAAAATTCTCTTTGGCGAGGGCCATATTAAATGTACAGGAAGGAGGATGATGATGGGCCACGTGCCAGAGGACATGGACAAGGAGGTGCCCAGACCCAGAGAGAGAAGGACGGTGTCTCTTCCCTAAGAGACCGGAGAGAAAGGGAAAGGATAGGAAATGTGGACTGTTGGAAGGTGGAGGGAAGGCAACTCAGGAAACACCGAGCAGATGGCCTTAATCTTCTAAGTGGGAAAGGAGGCAACATCGGATTTGGCTGGGGTGGTGATGGGAGGCAGGGCTGAGCAGGGAGGTTGGACAATTCCCCTGTGGCCACAGAGGGGCCAAGAATAGGGCATCCTGGGTGAATACAGCAGTGGTTCTCAAGCTTGCCTTGGGAGAAGAATCTCAGGAAGGGAGTGTCAAAAGGCAGATTCCCCAGCTCCTCCCCTGGAGGCTGATTCAGTGGACCTGGGCTGGGACCAAAAATCTACATCGTTAGGACAGGCTGCCTACATACTTAACACCAGGGAAGTTTGGAGAATCAATGCATGAAAGCTCTGTTGAGCAGCTTGGAGAGCGCGTGAGAGGCTGGATAACATGGCGTTATCAATTCAGTATCCTTTTCCCCCAAGTCCATGGGGATAAAACTGAGAGTGGAGTTTTGCCCAGTGAGTGAGTCTATCCAGGAGGACAGGGTTTGTCCAGAAGGTTCAGGTTTAGCAAGAGGGGTGGTGTTTATCCAGGTAGGTGTGGTGGGAGGTCCAGGGTGTGGGGATTGAGCACAATTGAAATGCTTGACCTTCAACCCGTACTTGGCAGAGACTCGAATGATGGCCAGAGGGAACTGGTAGACCCTGAGAAAAGAGGAGGGAACAGGCTCAAGTTCAGGGGGTCAGAGAGGGTGAGGAGATGGGAGTGGTTTGAGGGGGAGATGGGAATTTCAGAACTGGACAAGGGGTCTTTGGGTCTAGGCAGAGCTGCTCACCTGGGAGAGGCATATTCCCAGCTCACCCATTAGACTGAGTACAACTTCCTGATACAGCAGTTTTACACATTTATTTGGGGAGAAAATGATTTTTATACTACAATGAACACATTCCATTAATGAGCATGGAATAGTAAGATTAAAAAAAGAAATACTTCAAAGACTTTTCTGCAGGCTGCCTCAGACTGCACGCCCAGGGTTGGTGCCCCTCCGTGGTTTTGGGGGATGCAGAAGAAGTTTGAGAGAGACGGCCGAGGAATCTGTACACTTAAAAGCTCCCGGACCATCCCTAAAAGGAGGATCTCCCAGTAGGGACAGGCAGTCAGACTTTCTGAAACTTCAAGAAATTGCTAATCATTGACAATTTTTGCTTATATGAATGACTACTTCATGGGATTCAACCTAATTCCGAGATTCACGCGTTAGGTGTTTCTCCCTCACCACCGTGTGGCCTCAAGGGGGCACTGCTCCTCCTTCTAAAGTCTGCCCCAAGGGGTAAAAGCCTCTTCCTTGGCTTCCTGAAACACTATGGAGTCAGGGTTGGAACAGAGAAGCCTATTTTAGAAGGAAGCAACCACAGAGAGGCACACAAATCTGAACAGTGCTGCTCCCTGTCCCCTAAAATGTGGCCCCCAGACCAGTAGCATCAGGGTCACCTGGGAGCACAGATGATTCCCTGGCCCCATCCAGACCTACTGAATCAGAATCAGCATTTTACAAGATGCCTCAGGTGATTTAACTGCACACTGGCTATTTGAGGGGCAGTGATCTAGCTGGCAAGGTTCTACTTATTGGACACCTGTCTTCCTCGCCTCGGCAACCTGGATCTCTCTGCTCGACACCCACCTCCAGAAACCCTCTCCTAGAGCCCTTCACTCCCAGCCCTCCTTGTGATATGGCTTCCTGTTTGTGGATCCACACTTCTTCTTTCAGGGAGTGTACTAACTACTATGGCTGTGTAACGAATGACCCTCAAAGTTAGTTTAAAGCCATAAACATTTGTTATCTCACGGTTTCTGCACACTAGGTATCCGGACATGGCTTAGCCCCGTAACTGTGACACAAGGTCTCTCTCACACTGCTGTAAAGTGTCAGCGGTCATCACAAGGCTCCACTGGGGGGCATTTTCACTTTCAAGTTCACTCCTATTGGAGTGTCAGCAGGTCTCCGGTCCCTGCTGGCTGTCAATCAGAGCCATTAACTTCCTGCCACATGGTTCTTTCCATAGGGTTAATCACAACATATCAGTTTGCTCCCCTCAGAGCAAGAGCTTGGTAAGAGGAAAAGGAGGGGGCAGAGACAGATAGAGCAAGCAAGGCGATTCACCATCTTTCGTAACCAAATCTTGGAAGTGACATTCCATCACTTTTGCCACTTTATACTGCTGGCTGGAAGGCAAGTCCCTAGTCTATCCCAGGCTTCAGGGGAAGGGATTACACAAGAGTGTGAATACAAGGAAGTGGGGACCATTGGGGACAATCTTAGAGGTTGCCAACCTCACATCTAGAGGGCATGCCCTCACAGGGCAACCACATCAGAACACAAGAAAAAAAAAAGCTTCCACGGTCAAATGGTAAGGATGACTGATATCCAACAGCAGGAGGTCTGTTCCCTTTTGACAGTAGTTTTCAAAGTGATTCCATATTAGCCTCACTTGTGGAACATTATAAAATACCAAAGAAGATCAATGGAATCAGAATCTCCAGGGCCGATTTTTTTTTTTTAACTCAACTTCTCAGCTGATTTCATTGCAGAGATGGTTTGAAATTTCTGTCTCAGATGAACAATTTCAAATGCTACAATGCCAGGGCTGGGGTCAAGGTCACTGGGACAAAAGAAGGTGTGGGGCCCCATAGTTTAGAACTCTGATGGCTGACCTGCTGGGGAATGGGTTGACAGGAAAAGTGAGCCTGGGGATCCAGGCCTTAAGGAGTGCTGGAGCTATCTTAGAGGTAAAGAGATAAGACTGACAGAGATAAATGAGTTTCTACAGCTGCTACCTTAACAAAACTTCCATCAAATCATGCAGCTACCATGACACTTGCAAGAAGAGTTAGGAAGATAGGGACAGAGGGAGGGTGGGAGGGAAGGTCTAAAAAGAAACCTATCCATTTCTGAAACTTGTCCTCAACTCCAACTGATGGCTCCAAGATGTGGAACACGGACAATGAAGGAGGCTTACCCAACACAAGAGCCTCATAATCTTTTATTCTATAGTCTACAGATACACAGAAATTCAGAACTGGAGATGTCCTGTAGGTTCCCTCCCCTCCTTCACTCCTGTGAGAGGAAGCAAGAGGCACAGAGAGGTCACGTGAAGGCTCAGAGCATTGCCAGGATTTAGAACTCACATCTTTGAACCTGAGCCTAGTGCTCAAATCACAGGCTTCCCAGAGACAGCCGGTCTCTCTGGGTGGGGTGGGTTTTATTCCTTCTCCTGCACACCAGTGTGAGAATGAGATTCACTCAGGAATTCCCCAACGGGAAAGAACATGCATTCTTTTATGGGACTCCATATGTTGGACAGCATCTTTCACAAAAAGGTTTCAACAAGGGTGAGCCCACAGTAGGTCAATGGCATATCACCAGCACGTAATCTACTTCATTTGATGAGAACAAGGCACTGGGGTGATTATAGTCTCTGAATTTCCCAGATCTCAGCTTGAGCTACACCTGCTCATTAGAGGGAAGGAGTGTGCATCTAAGCTACAATCTGAGTCCAGACCTTAAGCACTACCCTACCCGGGGGGCTTTATCCACAACAAGAAAATGGCTCCGTTCTTCAGGCAAGTCCAACCTTAACCCCGCCTCCCTAGCCTCTCCTGCCTGATTCATATCTCATCTTTATCCACTGTTCTCATTCTCAAGGACCGGGTCTCTCCCGTCCTGTTGCTATGGCCACAAGCCTCGCCCAGAGCATACCAGCACTGTGGTTTTCACAGATGTTGGCCAACATCCAGGCAGATGCAGAGCCGTTGGGGAAGAAAACGTTCTTCTCTGAGAGCTGGTCCGAGACTGTTCCTTGGTCTCTCTCTCCACTGTGGGCTGAGTCTTCCAGAGCTGTCCATTGGCTGTCATGTGTGACCAAGAAGTAATTGTTCATTTCTCTGCCCACACCAGCTTCTTGGGAGCCTCTCACCCAAATTTTAAAGAGCTAAATAAGGCTGTTCCCAGAGCTCAGGACCCTGGCTGTTTACCAAATATTAAAAACTTTACCAGTTGCCTCCAGTTCCAAATCTCTAAGCTCTTAAGAGAGTTGTGAGGAATGTTGCCCCAAGAGGTCCAGCCCTGGGCCATTCCTGATGCTCTTGAGTGTCCCAAGACCTGAACCGGCCATCCCAGAAAAAAGTAATCCTTGGTAGGGAAGGCAAAGAAGCATGCAGAGACTAGAGATATAATTGCTTAGAAAACATTCCTATGTGTGACATGTCCTAAATGCACAGCTGTTCCCTGGGTGATAGTGTTGGCCTAATGCTTGTGTTCACTGTAATTACAAACAAGAAGAATATCTGAAGGGTTCGTCAGTGAATTCCAACACCACCAAGCAACATCCGTCCCTTAGGAGTGGACAACCTGCTTTATCATGCTCGGAATTCTACCTGGAATCCTCCAGTGGGGAAATTGCATACAGGGCACTCTAGAGGTCAGAAAAGAGCACAAAAATGTAGAATGTTGTTTTCCTTCTCCACTACTCACAAAGCAAGGAAGACAGGCTGGTCCCCAGCCCAGGATCTGTGCCCCATTGTTACCAAGCCCTGCCTGGAGGTGGTTGGGGGGTTGCAGGGAGGTGCTAACGGTGTTCACCAGTGAGAAGGGATGGCGTGGGAGTGGGCAGAGGCCACTTCTGCTGGCCAAGCCACAGCAGTAACAGCCACCTTCAGATGTCCTGGGCCACGGAGCCACCGCTACCATTCCCACCCCCACCCTAAATCTCATTTTTGGCATTAATGGACCCAGAAGTACTTTGATGAGAGTTGCCATGTCTTTGCTATGGAGTTGCTAAAAAAGAATGGAATATTCTGGTAGGGCTACCTCGGGGAGCAAGGTGCTTCATTCTTCCTTAGAAGGACTATAGAAAATGATCTTTTCACTCGGGAGAGAATATGATCATAAGTTAATGACGAGTTAAACATGAATGAGAAAGATGTCAAAAGATGCTGTGGTTTTCATTCCTTCAAAACTTTTGTGCTCACTTGGAATACTTTATTCCACTTATTATTTTTTCTTTTTTTTTAATTTAAGCTTTTTTATTTAAACATATAATGTAACTCCACCACCCTCTCCCAACCCCTCTCCCCCCCAACCCCCCTCAGTTTGTTTTATGACATTAAGAGTCTCTTTTGGTTTGTCTCCCTCCCGATCCCATCTTGTTTCATTTTTTCTTTTCCTACCTCCTTAACCCCCACCCCCGTTGCATCTCCACTTCCTCATATCAGGGTATTCCACTTATTATTTAAGTTCAAACTTTTTCATAAAGATTTATAATTTTTAAATTGAGGAACAATGCATGTACCTACCTAGCTGGCAAAGCAAGCCTCGAGCACAAGCTTTAAAAGTCAAGCCACATGGCCATGTCCAAATTCCCACCAAACCATCACCTCCAACAACTTTTTACAGCACCCCTGTAAGAGCAGGGAGAAAAGATCCCGGGTACTAGGCTGGAAAGGCCAGGGTTCGAAGGGATGACAGCCATCACATTTCCCAGTGCCAACAGCACAATCCCTATGCTTCCTTTCCATCCTTTTTCCAACAGCCCCTCCCCTCCCAGCATCTAGTCAATGTATTCCAAATGACTCCTGGTCTCTCCAAAAAATATTCAGAGTTGCAGAGGCTGGACAGAGTAGAGCAGGAAGAACCTCAAAAAGAACCAAACAAAAAAGGCCTGAAACATCTTCAGAAGTTGCTAGTACTCTATTGAGACACACTGTCTTTTGAAAGACAAGGACAGTTGGGAATGTCTTACACCACCAGAGCGCCCCCCCCCTCCCCGCCCCTTGAAGGCAAACACTTTCTCCCTCCATGGTTCATGACTATTATGGCCCCGTCGCTCACAAGCACCACACTCCGCCTAGCCCATGCCCAGATCCCGAGGGACAGCTGCTCTGAGACCCACCCTGGAGCTGAGCAGCGAGATGAGCAATGTTTTCCACTGCAAGCAGGAGACAGGCTAAGCTGCATGGGGGTGAATCATGAGAGCCTGAACGGGGAGACGAATTAGGACTGGAAGGGAACTCCACTTAATAAAGGCTGTGTCCCCCACTTCCCCTCAAGAGCAGGCTTGGAAAGGAGACCTACCACTTTCTAGATAGGTAAGGGAAAACTCAAGTTGTTCTCTCTCTGTCTCTCTTTCTTTTTGCTGAGTTTCAAGTATCTGGAAGGCTCATATGCAGCTGGCAGCTGCTGACTTCCTGAGCTTGTAAAAACACACTCACACCAAGTGTAAGGACACACTGAGGCCCGGCACAGCAGATTCGGAGTTCAACAGATGTCAGCTCAGACATCAAGCTGCCACTTCCTTGTTGTGCTACCCAGTCTGCCACTTCCCCTCTCTACTGCCCAGGCTGCCTCGCTGGGAGGATTTAAGGAAAGAGTCCAGCCATGGCACAGGCAGGGGTGGGATCTGGGCCAAGTGGTGGGCACAGAAGAGAGGCCCCATCAATCTGCTCCGAGAGAACCAATGTATGTCTTCTCAGTGTCTGGTAAACAGTCGTGACTTGATAAGTGTTGATTTTGTCCCTCTCCTTTTCCAGAGGACCAGCTGCCATGGCGCTGGTTCCAATAGCTCGGTTTTCCTATTGAGCCGAAAATACAGCTTGTTGGAGTGGCCAGGCCATCTCCACCAGGTGCTGGGGGAGCCTGCAGCCCTGCTTCTGTCACTAACTAGTTGTGGAGCTTTGCATGGGACTGTTAGAGTCTCCTTTTCCTTTCTTCTGAACCTCCATGTTCTCCACATTGAAAAGGAGAACGTTAAGTAGATCCAGAGTTGAAAGCCATTTTATAGTATCAAACCCCTTTCTTCATAAGAAACTTTACACAGAACCTCAGCTGAATAAAATAATTCAGGGGAGGGGACAAAGGCCTAAACCTGAGTCTGCTTAGCTCCCCAGCTCACTTGCCATCAAAAACTGAAGGGAAGGCACCCTCCCCCCACCAAGGAACCCCTAGGGCTCTGTGGAGCACAGTTAGAGAATCACAGTTTATGTTCTAAATAAATCGCATGTATATTCTAAATACTACGTAACAAGTAACTCAGGCACATTTTTGAGCTTGACAAAGTCAGATCAAGGCTGATCTGTAGCACGTATCGCAAAGTACACAACCGAGCTCCTCCATACCCAGATGCTCAGACCGGAGCTCTGGGAATGTCACTCGGCAGGAAGTCTCTCTTAACTGGTTTCAGCTGGAGACTCCGCAGCTCCGCAACAGTGACTTTACAGCACTCGGGGAGAGGAGAGAGGATGGGGAAATAACGTGGAAAAAAGTGTAATCTTATCCTAAAGAGAGCGTCCTGTGAACGTAAAGCATTTAGAAGAGAAGGGAGAAATAGAGCCTGCAGTAAATTAGCAAGCAATAAGAGAGGGGTGGGGCGCAGGGGAAAGAGCACGAGGCAGGAAATCAAAACCCCCACTCCCAGGTAGGCATCAACTGCTGACCTTGAGCAAGTCACACCTGTGTCTCAATTACCTCAATGGTAGGGCGAGACCGGGTCACCTCTAGGGGACTTTTCCAGCCATAAACTCCTTCCAAGAATTGCAGGCACTTAAGAATGTTGATAACAATGTTGTCATTGTTAGCATTTTCCATCTACTTGTGTTCGATACCCCTAGTCTTCAACTGTGAAACTAGTAACCTGTCTGAGGCCACCATCAGGGCTCAGGGTCTGCATGTAAAGAAAAGGGGACGGCTTTGAATCTGTAGGACCAGTCTGTACAATACCTCCAAGAGGCCTTGGTGTTACGGGTCAAGCGATCTTGGCATATGTGGGCACTTGCCACGTCTGGGAAAGGCAGATAAACCCATGCAGGCTGGGAGAATTGTCTAATTACGTCCAAGGACTTGCTATGGTTCTGTTGCTTGGTTAATGTTTTCTGAGG
>ML112145.1:5035-21508 GCA_003697995.1 Taxidea taxus jeffersonii
GGGGAAAAAAAGAAACATAAGGAAAATATGGAAATCCCAAGGTTGAACCAATAACCATCCTGACCTCTTACAGTCTACACTAACAGAAGCATCCATAACAAATTCTCCCTCAAAGGGATGCATCTGGACCAGCAAGAGACTTTCATGAGGCTATCCAAAGGCAAGGCCTAGAGACTGACCTAGAGACAGAAGTGTATATGCTTTAAATGTATGAAGGTTCTCTTTCCTTGGCACCAAGGAGTTCAACTGAAAAAATGTACATGCAGACAGCAATTAGAGGAAAGAAAAAAGTTCAATAGAAAAGTCAAAAGAAAGTCAAAAAGAAAAAAATTAAATAGAACACTGAGAAGATGGGGTCATTACCAGACGCTGAGTGTGTGTATGGCTGGTAAGCTATTAGCACACAGCACAGCCTGGAGCTCTGCTGACCACAGAAATATGTACAGGCTCCTTGTAGCTGAGCCTCTCATTTGAACGCCACTGAAGGCATCGCATCAGTGGTGAGCAGGCGTGTGAGCATATGCCTCAGTAGAGCCCAACACAGCGGCTTTGAGGAGAATCCATTTCCGTTCCCACCTGGAGCTGCCCAAGGGAGCTCTGATTAGTTGGGAGAGTGAAAGAGAAAGAAGCAAACCCATTGTCACTCTTCCCTCTGCTCCTAAATACTGGAGACTTTGGAGTTGAACACCATGATACAATATTTCCTGTCATTCAGTTGACACAGACCTGTGACACCATGGAGGCCCTTGGAGAAGCCCATGCCTTCACCCACACCCCATAGAGAAGTTCACACTTTACAACAACACCTCAAGCCCCACCCACTCTATTTCTGCACACACACATCCAGCTCTCTTCCCTCCTCTCCTCACCATGGTTACAGGAGCCTCCACCCTCAACTTCCCTAAACTGAAAACTGGCAAAGAACCCAAGGAAATGAATGTCCTCCTAACGAGCTAGAGTTTTGCTATGCCCTATTTGGATACTAGTATTCTAACAGAATACCTGGAAGTTACAGAGTATGCTCTTTAAACACAGCTACCAGTTAATAAGCCCTAGAAATGTCTTAGGACTCCCATTGAAGAACTCTCTCTTCAATGGGGACAGAGCAGTCAGGTCAGTGTCTAGGTCTTGTCTGGGAACAAAATTTCATAAGAGACCACTTGCTACATTATACTGAGAGTGAGTGCTTAAGGAGCTGAACCAGGCCCTCTGGAGGAAGAAAATGGCAGCAAGAATTTGTGACATCCGCATTGGGTATGGAAAGGGGAGGGGCATGTGTTTGGCATCCTAAATGGGGTACATCTCAGGCATTCTTTTATTCCATCCTCACAGTTTCCTGTACAATAAATGTCAGTCTCATTGCATAAACAAGGTGTCTGAGTGGCTTGCACTCAGAAGGAGGGAGGATGCCTTGTTTGGGGAAGGCGTGGATTCCTCTAATTTCAAATGAATGACTCTGACCTTGAAACTCCCCATTGGCCCTGCCAGAACTTTCTTAGATCTGCACCACACGTGATTTCCTTCCTTCTGCCTTCTACTGGGGTCACACCTGCCTCTCATCTAGAGGTTCTCCTGCTCTCCTTCCCAGGTAATTGGTGCCCTTTGGGAACTCTCTCCTCTCCCCTTCCTTCCTAGGTGATAACTACAGTTAAGTCCAGCATAACCTGGTTGGGGAATATGCTGGGCCTGATAAGGAAACAAAGAAATTACACACCAAAGTTGCTGTAAGAATTAGCCATACTTATTAGCAAGAGCTAGGGGCCTTGATCAGAAGGATCAGAGTACAGGACTCAACAAAGCAGGATTCGTTCACTCAAAGGCAATTACTCCAGAGTCAGGATTTAACATCCTGGCAAGGACCCCAGGGAATGGACAAGTTTTCTGTTGCAGAAACTTAATGGGCAATGCTGGGTGGAGTAAAAATTCCCAAGCTGCCCTGACAGGTGGCCAAGGGAGGGATGAAGAACCAGTGTGCATGTTGGAATGGGTGTGTAAGGTGAGGCAAAGACCCACCAGAAGATGATGCCCCACCGAAGGTGCAGATGGCACACCTTTCATCAAAGCCATTGGAGCTGTGCTGGTGAGGGGCGCCAGCATCACCTAGATGCCCAGCGGTGGCTCTGCTCTGCAGGCCAAGGCTGACCACAGGAGGGGTGGATGCGGTACTGGGTTTATGAAGATCCATGGTTAGAATGAGGGAAGGCCTGGAAACACTCGCAACCAGGAGTCTGTGATTAACCACCAAAAGCCATGGGGCCACAGCCACCCTACTGACTGTCAAGGTCAGAGAGGTAGCCAAAGAAGCATGCCCATCAGGGAGCTAGTTTGCACAATGTGGTGTCCCAAGGGCAAAATAAACAGGCAACCAAGAAGGGTGGTGCTTAATATCTACAACAACAAAGGTACAAATAGAGGCAGGGAAGGCTGTGGGGCTACCTCATTATTTAGCTTCTAGATCTGAGCCAACTTTCAGATTTGGAATTCATTCATGAAAGATGCAGAACCCTGCAATGCCATAGCAAGCTGTACTGTGAAGACAGTTCTATCTGTTTCCTGGGGCTGCTGTAACAAAGTGTAATGAGTAGGTGGCTTACGTCAACAGAAATTTAGTCTCTCACAGTTCTGGATTCCAGAAGTCCAAAATCAAGGTGTGGGCAGGGCCGGGCTCCCTCCAAAACCTGGAGGGCAATCCTTCTTTGACTCCTCCTCATGTCTGATGGTTGTTGCAATCTCTAGTATTTCTTGGCTTGTACATGTGTCACTCCAATGCTGGCTTTATATGGCTGCCTTCTCCCTGTGTCTTCATATTGCCTCTCTTCTGTACCTGTCTCTGTGTTCAAATTTCCCCATTTTTCAAAGACTTCAGTCACATTGGTTAAGGTTCACCCTAATGAACTCATCTTAATGTGGATAAATCTGCAAAGATCCAATTTTTAAGTAAGCTCACATTCACAGATAATGGGGGATAGGACTTCAACACATGTTCTTTTGGGGGAACACAATTCATCCCTTAACAATATTTCTCTGCAAAAGGTCATGTACTTACTAGGTGACTAATCACTGGGGCAGGGGGAAGACCCAAACCGTTCAAGGACTACTGGACACAGGGTCTGAGTTGACATTGATACCTGGAGACCTGAAGTATCATCATGCCCCCACTCCCAGTTAGAATAGGGACTTATAAGTCCTATAAGTAAGTGGAATCCTCACTAATGCCCAGCTCACAATAGCCCCACTGGCTCCACTGACATGTCTGTGGTCATTTCCTTGTTTCCTAAGTGCACAATTGTAATTGGCTTACTTGAGAGTTGAATTAGTGTCAACTCTGGCCCTTGGGACAAAGCTTTTAACTGCACAACTCCACATCTGAAAACACCTCCACTGGCCAAAGTAGTAAGTCAAAAACAATATAGCATTCTGAAAAAGATGGCGGAAATTTGTACCACCATTAAAGTCCTCAAGGATACAAAGTCATGATACCAATCATATCTCCATTTAATTCAGTCTGGCCCCTGCAGAAACTAACTAGATTTTAGGAAATGACTATAATCTGCAAAAATTAGACAAATAGTAACCCTGATCGCAGGTGCTGTGCTGGACATGGTCTATGGCATGCGGTCACTGACCTGGAAGTTGCATTCTTTTCATCTCCAATCAAGAAAGAGGATTAGAAACAGTTCATACTAATGTAGGATGGAAAAAATATTCCATTAGAACTTTGCCTCAGGGCTAGATGAATTTTCCTGCCTTCTGTCATAAGATGGTCTGAAGATAATGTGGACAATCTGAACATCCTACAGAATATAATGGCATCATGGTGACTGGACAGAAGAAATAGTATGTGGATAGTTGACTGGAGAACTTGATAAAATGCATGCACTAGAGAGGATATGAAGTTTCAAGGAACCTGCCATCTGAGCAGGAGCTAGTGATCCTGACCAGTAGAAAGAGGAAGGGCTCCTTTTTCACAATGTGGCAGGAGAATTTGTATGGAGCCCAGGGATCCCCTTGGGTGGCTCTGGGAAACCCCTCCCCCTTAATAACTGTGAATAGGCACTCCCAACAACCCCACATTGTAAAGGGGATCATGTCCCTTTAGGAATGAGGTCTGGGTCACACCACCAGGTAAGCCACCATGATCTGCCAAGATGAGAGATAAAGGGGGGGTACAATCAGATGGAGAGTAGAGGAAAGGGAGAATGAATAGGAATCATGGTCCTGATATGCTCCTCTAAGTGTCTCCTCTGGAGAAGAGGCCATGGAACATATTGAGGAGCTGTTCCCAGAATATGCATGGAGTTAATACATCACACAGTGTGGGGGCTATGGGCCAGCCCCAACACTCTGAAATCCACCTCTCCCAGTCAGGGACAGCACAGCAGGGACAGCAGTCAGGGCTCCTCTCTCAAGCAACTTGGGCTCAAGGACCTGTCATCCTCCTGCCAAAACTTCCTTAAAACTGTTTTCTCCCAACCCTCCAGCCATCCCTCTCTTCTTGGAAGGGTTAGACCTGCTTCCCAACAACTCCCCAGTCTCCTGTGGCTTCCTACTGATCTTAACTTCCTGTAGCTGCTGCAACAAATCACCATAAGCTTATGGGCTCAAAACAACACAAATTCATCATCTTACAGTCCTGGAGGTCAGAAGTCTGAAATGACCCCTACAGGCTGCATTCATTCTGTATGCTCTAAGACAGAATCTATACTCTCTGTGGTTTATAGCTTTGAGAGGCCGCCCATAGTCCTTGGCTCCTGGCCCCTTCCTCATGTCATTCAGACCCCTGCTTCGTCATCATGACTCTTTCTCTGACTCTGCCCAACTGTCTTCCCCTTATAATATAGGATCTGTGATCACAGTGGGCCCAACCCATCCATCCAGGATAATCTTCCCATCTCTCAATTCTTTTTTTTAAAAGATTTTATTTATTTATTTGACAGACAGAGATCACAAGTAGGCAAAGAGGCAGGCAGAGAGAGAGAGAGAGCGGGTAGCAGGCTCCCTGCAGAGCAGAAAGCCTGATATGGCACTCCATCTCAGGACCCCGAGATCATGACCCGAGCCGAAGGCAGAGGCTTTAACACACTGAGCCACCCAGGCACCCCCCATCTCTCAATTCTTAACTTGATCACATCACCAAAGTGCTTTTTGTCCCATGCGGTAATATATTCACAAGTTCTGGGGAGTAGGATGTAGACATCTTTGTGCTGTTATTCAGCCTACATACTTCCCATTTTCCCTACCAGCATATGCCCTGAGTGTGTTTCTCACACATCTAATCTCATCTTGATATCCTTCCAGGAGAATGTGAGCTGACACCTGGGTCATCCACTAGTGCCCCTTAGATCTAGGCAAGCAGAGTTCTGGGCCTGGGCCCCACACCTCAGGGGGCCCTGTGCTTTGGAGAGCCTTCCCCAAACTTTCCATGCCCCTCTCTGGTGCCTAAAATTGTCCAGGCTGATGGTGCCAGTCAGGTGGGGTTCTGGCCTGACTGAGACCTGGTTGCATGCCAGTCTCCATCTGCCCTTTAGAAATGTTCTCCAACCCCAACCTGTGCACAGGTTTAAGCAAATGCTCTGAAGGCCTCTTAGACGAGTGCCTTTGAGGTCGTTCTGGGGCCCCTAATTCAGCCACAGTTCCAACAGGGGAATGGCCAGAGGAAGCTCCAGCTGGCCTCCATGTTATTTCTTCTGGATTGCATGAGAGTGAGCCATCAGGGTAATGCTCAGATGCTGACTTTGGAAGAGGCTTACTCACATCAGATATGAGAGGAGTCCAGTACCCTCAGCAAACAACCATCTATCACAAACCCTTGGCTTGAGCAACATTGGTGGCTCACAAAACAGCTCCCCTTTCCCCATTTTCATGTCAGGCAGTCTGCTCTGGGCTCTGGAAAGGCCTCTGAGGACTTTCTAGCTGACACTCTGCCTTACCAGTGGTCTTTCCAATCCAGGCCTTTCCTGATTAGAATCAATGTGATGATGTCATACTCTCCAGGGGCTCAGACTGTGGAGGGCTAGACATTCCTCGCCAAACATGACACTCTGGTTGTTGCACCCAGGGCCCCTGGTCTGTCCTTCCCAATGGTAGAAGTATGTGGAAGGCAGGGATGGAGTCAACATAGAAGGACAACACATTCCAAGAATGTAGGATTATAATATAAAGAGTTCAGAGAAGACATTGTTGGAAGATGTGTTCTTCTACCTATATACTCTAATAAACATATTTTTTCAGTAATAAATATATTTTTTCACCATACAGAGTTATAAAGATTGTTTTCCTTCTGATGAGAATTTCTAAGATCCACTCTCCTAACTACTTTCAAATATGCAATACTGTATTTTTAGCTATAGTCACCAGTCTGTACATAATATCCCCATGATTTTATTCGTTTTTCAACTGGAGATTTGTACCTATGGACGCCCTATACTATAAAATTCAGGATGATACATTTCATGACCAGAGGATGAATTATCATCCACATTTTTCTGCCTGCTATAGAATCAACAAAGCACAGTAACAACTTGAAGATAGTCAACGTAGCCACCAGAAGGGGCATCCTAGTGAGTGATGATGAAACCACCATGAACATATGGTATTAGGGAACTTCAGAGGCAACAAGATCTATATTGTTTCAATACAAACACACCCACAAGAGCCATGACATTGTGAATAATAATGATGATGCATGGGAGATATACAATTAGCCAAGATTTAAAACACACACCCACATGCATACAAAGGGATGGTTTCAGGACCTGAACAAAAAGAAATGGCACCTGGACACTCAGCGGGATCTTCCATGCTTGTTCTACTTTCAGAGTCTGGGTGCAACAATTACAGCCTATGAAAGAATGCTCCCCAACTACACAACATAGATCACAGAGAAAATACCACCTAGAAATGGAGTTCTTTCAGTAGAAGATACAAAGGGGGAAAGATGAAGGCACTGGGTTCTTCTGGGTTTTTTCCTTTGGTTTCTGGTCAGAATCAGCTGGGCATCTTCACGGCCATGGGATTTCCAGCCCATGTCTTGTCCTTGGTCATATAAACCTCCAGATTCCCATCATCAGGTAAAACCTGAGGAATAGTGAGCTACAGGGCTGTATGAAACACACAAGATTGCACGACAATGGGCATGGAGAGCCCATTTTTACTTTAAGAATTGCCTAGCATCCCACTTATATGAGGTTACCTAGAGTAGTCAAAATCATGGAGAAAGTAGAAGGGTGGTTTCCAGGAGCTGGGGATAAAGGATTGGGGAGTTAGCCTTTAACAGAATTTCGGTTTTACAAAATGGTAAGAAAGAGTTATGGAGATGGGTAATGGTGATGGTTGCCATTACAAATGTATTTAATACCCCTGAACTGGACATTTAAAAGTAATTTAGATGGCAAATTTTTATGTTTATTTCACCTCAGTGAAAACATTTGGGAGGACAAAAAAAAAAAAAGAGGAATAAAGCGTGTGTTCATACATGCTATAGCATGGATGAACCTTGAAAACATTCCACCAAGGGGAAGAAGCCAGTCGCAAAGGTCACACACTGTATGATTTCACATACATAAAACATCCGGAATGGATAAATCTGTAGTTACCATGGCTTCAGGAGGTGGAATTGAGGAAAAAACAGATTAATGAGCTTCCTTCTGGAGCGATGAAAATGTTTCGGAACTAGATAGGGTAGTGTTTGCACAATACCATGAACGTGTTAAACACCACAGAATTGTTCACTTTAAAATGGTTAAGTTTATGTTATGTGAATTTCGCCTCTAATAATTTTTTTTGAAGTCCAAAAAAAATTGCCTATCAGGCTGGCAGGTGCAGGTGAGAGTAAAAATAATCAGTCCCATGTATCTGGAGCCTATCTGAAGGTGTCATTTGGCCCAGATTCCCCCCCAGCTCCTGAAGGTCTTCTCTCTGGACCACAGTCTGTGCAAAGAAACCCACCTGCGGGCCTCAGCAACTTTCCATCTGCCAGATCAGTGCACAGCAGCCAGACAGCCAGCTCCATGCAGAGACCCTATGCATCTGCAGGGAGACACCAAGGATGTGGCCTTGGATCAGAGCAGTGGTATCAAGGAGAGCAAAATCCATGTGGCCGTTCAGTCTAAAGGTGAGCCAGGGCTCCTCCGTTTTCTCACCATAATCCCACCTTATAAGATACAGCTGCACCACCCCCACTTTGGCTTTAAGCCCGGGCCTCACAAAGGCCCTGCCAACACAGTGCAGGGCACTGGGTGAGGCCAGAGAGGGGAGAAGAGAAAAAATGACAGCCAGGGCCAGGGCATTTCACATGGGCCGTGAGGTCACAGCCGTGGGAGGAAGCTGGGGGATGAACTTGAGAATAAGTGAAGTTACTGTGAGATAGTTTGTGTCTTAAGGAGAAGACAAGAAGCCCCATTAAAAAAAAAAAAAATCTCTTTGGCGAGGGCCATATTAAATGTACAGGAAGGAGGATGATGATGGGCCACGTGCCAGAGGACATGGACAAGGAGGTGCCCAGACCCAGAGAGAGAAGGACGGTGTCTCTTCCCTAAGAGACCGGAGAGAAAGGGAAAGGATAGGAAATGTGGACTGTTGGAAGGTGGAGGGAAGGCAACTCAGGAAACACCGAGCAGATGGCCTTAATCTTCTAAGTGGGAAAGGAGGCAACATCGGATTTGGCTGAGGTGGTGATGGGAGGCAGGGCTGAGCAGGGAGGCTGGACAATTCCCCTGTGGCCACAGAGGGGCCAAGAATAGGGCATCCTGGGTGAATACAGCAGTGGTTCTCAAGCTTGCCTTGGGAGAAGAATCTCAGGAAGGGAGTGTCAAAAGGCAGATTCCCCAGCTCCTCCCCTGGAGGCTGATTCAGTGGACCTGGGCTGGGACCAAAAATCTACATCGTTAGGACAGGCTGCCTACATACTTAACACCAGGGAAGTTTGGAGAATCAATGCATGAAAGCTCTGTTGAGCAGCTTGGAGAGCGCGTGAGAGGCTGGATAACATGGCGTTATCAATTCAGTATCCTTTTCCCCCAAGTCCATGGGGATAAAACTGAGAGTGGAGTTTTGCCCAGTGAGTGAGTCTATCCAGGAGGACAGGGTTTGTCCAGAAGGTTCAGGTTTAGCAAGAGGGGTGGTGTTTATCCAGGTAGGTGTGGTGGGAGGTCCAGGGTGTGGGGATTTAGTTGAGCACAACTGAAATGCTTGACCTTCAACCCGTACTTGGCAGAGACTCGAATGATGGCCAGAGGGAACTGGTAGACCCTGAGAAAAGAGGAGGGAACAGGCTCAAGTTCAGGGGGTCAGAGAGGGTGAGGAGATGGGAGTGGTTTGAGGGGGAGATGGGAATTTCAGAACTGGACAAGGGGTCTTTGGGTCTAGGCAGAGCTGCTCACCTGGGAGAGGCATATTCCCAGCTCACCCATTAGACTGAGTACAACTTCCTGATACAGCAGTTTTACACATTTATTTGGGGAGAAAATGATTTTTATACTACAATGAACACATTCCATTAATGAGCATGGAATAGTAAGATTAAAAAAAGAAATACTTCAAAGACTTTTCTGCAGGCTGCCTCAGACTGCACGCCCAGGGTTGGTGCCCCTCTATGGTTTTGGGGGATGCAGAAGAAGTTTGAGAGAGACGGCCGAGGAATCTGTACACTTAAAAGCTCCCGGACCATCCCTAAAAGGAGGATCTCCCAATAGGGACAGGCAGTCAGACTTTCTGAAACTTCAAGAAATTGCTAATCATTGACAATTTTTGCTTATATGAATGACTACTTCATGGGATTCAACCTAATTCCGAGATTCACGCGTTAGGTGTTTCTCCCTCACCACCGTGTGGCCTCAAGGGGGCACTGCTCCTCCTTCTAAAGTCTGCCCCAAGGGGTAAAAGCCTCTTCCTTGGCTTCCTGAAACACTATGGAGTCAGGGTTGGAACAGAGAAGCCTATTTTAGAAGGAAGCAACCACAGAGAGGCACACAAATCTGAACAGTGCTGCTCCCTGTCCCCTAAAATGTGGCCCCCAGACCAGTAGCATCAGGGTCACCTGGGAGCACAGATGATTCCCTGGCCCCATCCAGACCTACTGAATCAGAATCAGCATTTTACAAGATGCCTCAGGTGATTTAAATGCACACTGGCTATTTGAGGGGCAGTGATCTAGCTGGCAAGGTTCTACTTATTGGACACCTGTCTTCCTCGCCTCGGCAACCTGGATCTCTCTGCTCGACACCCACCTCCAGAAACCCTCTCCTAGAGCCCTTCACTCCCAGCCCTCCTTGTGATATTGCTTCCTGTTTGTGGATCCACACTTCTTCTTTCAGGGAGTGTACTAACTACTATGGCTGTGTAACGAATGACCCTCAAAGTTAGTTTAAAGCCATAAACATTTGTTATCTCACGGTTTCTGCACACTAGGTATCCGGACATGGCTTAGCCCCGTAACTGTGACACAAGGTCTCTCTCACACTGCTGTAAAGTGTCAGCGGTCATCACAAGGCTCCACTGGGGGGCATTTTCACTTTCAAGTTCACTCCTATCGGAGTGTCAGCAGGTCTCCGGTCCCCGCTGGCTGTCAACCAGAGCCATTAACTTCCTGCCACATGGTTCTCTCCATAGGGTTAATCACAACATATCAGTTTGCTCCCCTCAGAGCAAGAGCTTGGTAAGAGGAAAAGGAGGGGGCAGAGACAGATAGAGCAAGCAAGGCGATTCACCATCTTTCGTAACCAAATCTTGGAAGTGACATTCCATCACTTTTGCCACTTTATACTGCTGGCTGGAAGGCAAGTCCCTAGTCTATCCCAGGCTTCAGGGGAAGGGATTACACAAGAGTGTGAATACAAGGAAGTGGGGACCATTGGGGACAATCTTAGAGGTTGCCAACCTCACATCTAGAGGGCATGCCCTCACAGGGCAACCACATCAGAACACAAGAAAAAAAAAGCTTCCACGGTCAAATGGTAAGGATGACTGATATCCAACAGCAGGAGGTCTGTTCCCTTTTGACAGTAGTTTTCAAAGTGATTCCATATTAGCCTCACTTGTGGAACATTATAAAATACCAAAGAAGATCAATGGAATCAGAATCTCCAGGGCCAATTTTTTTTTCTTAACTCAACTTCTCAGCTGATTTCATTGCAGAGATGGTTTGAAATTTCTGTCTCAGATGAACAATTTCAAATGCTACAATGCCAGGGCTGGGGTCAAGGTCACTGGGACAAAAGAAGGTGTGGGGCCCCATAGTTTAGAACTCTGATGGCTGACCTGCTGGGGAATGGGTTGACAGGAAAAGTGAGCCTGGGGATCCAGGCCTTAAGGAGTGCTGGAGCTATCTTAGAGGTAAAGAGATAAGACTGACAGAGATAAATGAGTTTCTACAGCTGCTACCTTAACAAAACTTCCATCAAATCATGCGGCTACCATGACACTTGCAAGAAGAGTTAGGAAGATAGGGACAGAGGGAGGGTGGGAGGGAAGGTCTAAAAAGAAACCTATCCATTTCTGAAACTTGTCCTCAACTCCAACTGATGGCTCCAAAATGCGGAACACGGACAATGAAGGAGGCTTACCCAACACAAGAGCCTCATAATCTTTTATTCTATAGTCTACAGATACACAGAAATTCAGAACTGGAGATGTCCTGTAGGTTCCCTCCCCTCCTTCACTCCTGTGAGAGGAAGCAAGAGGCACAGAGAGGTCACGTGAAGGCTCAGAGCATTGCCAGGATTTAGAACTCACATCTTTGAACCTGAGCCTAGTGCTCAAATCACAGGCTTCCCAGAGACAGCCGGTCTCTCTGGGTGGGGTGGGTTTTATTCCTTCTCCTGCACACCAGTGTGAGAATGAGATTCACTCAGGAATTCCCCAACGGGAAAGAACATGCATTCTTTTATGGGACTCCATATGTTGGACAGCATCTTTCACAAAAAGGTTTCAACAAGGGTGAGCCCACAGTAGGTCAATGGCATATCACCAGCACGTAATCTACTTCATTTGATGAGAACAAGGCACTGGGGTGATTATAGTCTCTGAATTTCCCAGATCTCAGCTTGAGCTACACCTGCTCATTAGAGGGAAGGAGTGTGCATCTAAGCTACAATCTGAGTCCGGACCTTAAGCACTACCCTACCCGGGGGGCTTTATCCACAACAAGAAAATGGCTCCGTTCTTCAGGCAAGTCCAACCTTAACCCCGCCTCCCTAGCCTCTCCTGCCTGATTCATATCTCATCTTTATCCACTGTTCTCATTCTCAAGGACCGGGTCTCTCCCGTCCTGTTGCTATGGCCACAAGCCTCGCCCAGAGCATACCAGCACTGTGGTTTTCACAGATGTTGGCCAACATCCAGGCAGATGCAGAGCCGTTGGGGAAGAAAACGTTCTTCTCTGAGAGCTGGTCCGAGACTGTTCCTTGGTCTCTCTCTCCACTGTGGGCTGAGTCTTCCAGAGCTGTCCATTGGCTGTCATGTGTGACCAAGAAGTAATTGTTCATTTCTCTGCCCACACCAGCTTCTTGGGAGCCTCTCACCCAAATTTTAAAGAGCTAAATAAGGCTGTTCCCAGAGCTCAGGACCCTGGCTGTTTACCAAATATTAAAAACTTTACCAGTTGCCTCCAGTTCCAAATCTCTAAGCTCTTAAGAGAGTTGTGAGGAATGTTGCCCCAAGAGGTCCAGCCCTGGCCCATTCCTGATGCTCTTGAGTGTCCCAAGACCTGAACCGGCCATCCCAGAAAAAAGTAATCCTTGGTAGGGAAGGCAAAGAAGCATGCAGAGACTAGAGATATAATTGCTTGGAAAACATTCCTATGTGTGACATGTCCTAAATGCACAGCTGTTCCCTGGGTGATAGTGTTGGCCTAATGCTTGTGTTCACTGTAATTACAAACAAGAAGAATATCTGAAGGGTTCGTCAGTGAATTCCAACACCACCAAGCAACATCCGTCCCTTAGGAGTGGACAACCTGCTTTATCATGCTCGGAATTCTACCTGGAATCCTCCAGTGGGGAAATTGCATACAGGGCACTCTAGAGGTCAGAAAAGAGCACAAAAATGTAGAATGTTGTTTTCCTTCTCCACTACTCACAAAGCAAGGAAGACAGGCTGGTCCCCAGCCCAGGATCTGTGCCCCATTGTTACCAAGCCCTGCCTGGAGGTGGTTGGGGGGTTGCAGGGAGGTGCTAACGGTGTTCACCAGTGAGAAGGGATGGCGTGGGAGTGGGCAGAGGCCACTTCTGCTGGCCAAGCCACAGCAGTAACAGCCACCTTCAGATGTCCTGGGCCACGGAGCCACCGCTACCATTCCCACCCCCACCCTAAATCTCATTTTTGGCATTAATGGACCCAGAAGTACTTTGATGAGAGTTGCCATGTCTTTGCTATGGAGTTGCTAAAAAAGAATGGAATATTCTGGTAGGGCTACCTCGGGGAGCAAGGTGCTTCATTCTTCCTTAGAAGGACTATAGAAAATGATCTTTTCACTCGGGAGAGAATATGATCATAAGTTAATGACGAGTTAAACATGAATGAGAAAGATGTCAAAAGATGCTGTGGTTTTCATTCCTTCAAAACTTTTGTGCTCACTTGGAATACTTTATTCCACTTATTATTTTTTCTTTTTTTTTAATTTAAGCTTTTTTATTTAAACATATAATGTAACTCCACCACCCTCTCCCAACCCCTCTCCCCCCCAACCCCCCTCAGTTTGTTTTATGACATTAAGAGTCTCTTTTGGTTTGTCTCCCTCCCGATCCCATCTTGTTTCATTTTTTCTTTTCCTACCTCCTTAACCCCCACCCCCGTTGCATCTCCACTTCCTCATATCAGGGTATTCCACTTATTATTTAAGTTCAAACTTTTTCATAAAGATTTATAATTTTTAAATTGAGGAACAATGCATGTACCTACCTAGCTGGCAAAGCAAGCCTCAAGCACAAGCTTTAAAAGTCAAGCCACATGGCCATGTCCAAATTCCCACCAAACCATCACCTCCAACAACTTTTTACAGCACCCCTGTAAGAGCAGGGAGAAAAGATCCCGGGTACTAGGCTGGAAAGGCCAGGGTTCGAAGGGATGACAGCCATCACATTTCCCAGTGCCAACAGCACAATCCCTATGCTTCCTTTCCATCCTTTTTCCAACAGCCCCTCCCCTCCCAGCATCTAGTCAATGTATTCCAAATGACTCCTGGTCTCTCCAAAAAATATTCAGAGTTGCAGAGGCTGGACAGAGTAGAGCAGGAAGAACCTCAAAAAGAACCAAACAAAAAAGGCCTGAAACATCTTCAGAAGTTGCTAGTACTCTATTGAGACACACTGTCTTTTGAAAGACAAGGACAGTTGGGAATGTCTTACACCACCAGAGCGCCCCCCCCCTCCCCGCCCCTTGAAGGCAAACACTTTCTCCCTCCATGGTTCATGACTATTATGGCCCCGTCGCTCACAAGCACCACACTCCGCCTAGCCCATGCCCAGATCCCGAGGGACAGCTGCTCTGAGACCCACCCTGGAGCTGAGCAGCGAGATGAGCAATGTTTTCCACTGCAAGCAGGAGACAGGCTAAGCTGCATGGGGGTGAATCATGAGGGCCTGAACGGGGAGACGAATTAGGACTGGAAGGGAACTCCACTTAATAAAGGCTGTGTCCCCCACTTCCCCTCAAGAGCAGGCTTGGAAAGGAGACCTACCACTTTCTAGATAGGTAAGGGAAAACTCAAGTTGTTCTCTCTCTGTCTCTCTTTCTTTTTGCTGAGTTTCAAGTATCTGGAAGGCTCATATGCAGCTGGCAGCTGCTGACTTCCTGAGCTTGTAAAAACACACTCACACCAAGTGTAAGGACACACTGAGGCCCGGCACAGCAGATTCGGAGTTCAACAGATGTCAGCTCAGACATCAAGCTGCCACTTCCTTGTTGTGCTACCCAGTCTGCCACTTCCCCTCTCTACTGCCCAGGCTGCCTCGCTGGGAGGATTTAAGGAAAGAGTCCAGCCATGGCACAGGCAGGGGTGGGATCTGGGCCAAGTGGTGGGCACAGAAGAGAGGCCCCATCAATCTGCTCCGAGAGAACCAATGTATGTCTTCTCAGTGTCTGGTAAACAGTCGTGACTTGATAAGTGTTGATTTTGTCCCTCTCCTTTTCCAGAGGACCAGCTGCCATGGCGCTGGTTCCAATAGCTCGGTTTTCCTATTGAGCCGAAAATACAGCTTGTTGGAGTGGCCAGGCCATCTCCACCAGGTGCTGGGGGAGCCTGCAGCCCTGCTTCTGTCACTAACTAGTTGTGGAGCTTTGCATGGGACTGTTAGAGTCTCCTTTTCCTTTCTTCTGAACCTCCATGTTCTCCACATTGAAAAGGAGAACGTTAAGTAGATCCAGAGTTGAAAGCCATTTTATAGTATCAAACCCCTTTCTTCATAAGAAACTTTACACAGAACCTCAGCTGAATAAAATAATTCAGGGGAGGGGACAAAGGCCTAAACCTGAGTCTGCTTAGCTCCCCAGCTCACTTGCCATCAAAAACTGAAGGGAAGGCACCCTCCCCCCACCAAGGAACCCCTAGGGCTCTGTGGAGCACAGTTAGAGAATCACATTTTATGTTCTAAATAAATCACATGTATATTCTAAATACTACGTAACGAATAACTCAGGCAAATTTTTGAGCTTGACAAAGTCAGATCAAGGCTGATCTGTAGCACGTATCGCAAAGTACACAACCGAGCTCCTCCATACCCAGATGCTCAGACCGGAGCTCTGGGAATGTCACTCGGCAGGAAGTCTCTCTTAACTGGTTTCAGCTGGAGACTCCGCAGCTCCGCAGCAGTGACTTTACAGCACTCGGGGAGAGGAGAGAGGATGGGGAAGTAACGTGGAAAAAAGTGTAATCTTATCCTAAAGAGAGCGTCCTGTGAACGTAAAGCATTTAGAAGAGAAGGGAGAAATAGAGCCTGCAGTAAATTAGCAAGCAATAAGAGAGGGGTGGGGCGCAGGGGAAAGAGCACGAGGCAGGAAATCAAAACCCCCACTCCCAGGTAGGCATCAACTGCTGACCTTGAGCAAGTCACACCTGTGTCTCAATTACCTCAATGGTAGGGCGAGACCGGGTCACCTCTAGGGGACTTTTCCAGCCATAAACTCCTTCCAAGAATTGCAGGCACTTAAGAATGTTGATAACAATGTTGTCATTGTTAGCATTTTCCATCTACTTGTGCTCGATACCCCTAGTCTTCAACTGTGAAACTAGTAACCTGTCTGAGGCCACCATCAGGGCTCAGGGTCTGCATGTAAAGAAAAGGGGACGGCTTTGAATCTGTAGGACCAGTCTGTACAATACCTCCAAGAGGCCTTGGTGTTACGGGTCAAGTGACCTTGGCATATGTGGGCACTTGCCACGTCTGGGAAAGGCAGATAAACCCATGCAGGCTGGGAGAATTGTCTAATTACATCCAAGGACTTGCTATGGTTCTGTTGCTTGGTTAATGTTTTCTGAGG
>RCUC01170159.1:0-19813 GCA_003697995.1 Taxidea taxus jeffersonii
GCGGGGCTCAATCCCAGGACCCTAAGATCATGACCTTAGCTGAAGGCAGAGGCTTTAACCCACTGAGCCACCCAGGCGCCCCAAGGCTAAGGAATTCTTAGTAGTTGGCTTCTTTTGGGGTTCATCCTGCTGTTCTTTCATCCCAACCTACTCCCTTTTTAAAACTTCCTGATTACAAGGACCATGTCTCTCGTATTTATCTGAGAATGGCTAACGGTTTCTTGAAATTCGCTTCAGGATTCTTTGTCATCATTATTTGAGGTGTGCTCTTCCTCTGAGCATTTTTAAGGGAAGATATTTTTTATTATGAATATTACAAGCATTTAGAAATTTATTGAAAATAATAGTACTTGGATAAGCATGACCCAATTTTGTAAAACCTTAACATTTTTTCTATATTTGCTTCATGTTTTCTTAGTATTAAAAAATTAGTCTCCTTTTCCATTATTCCAAAAATTTTACTGTCAAAACAGGGTCTAATTAAAAAAGAAACTATGAGGGCCCCTGGGTGGCTCAGTCAGCTAAATATCTGCCTTTGATCAGGTCATGATCCCAGGGTCCTTGGATCAAGCCCCTACATTGGGCTCCCTGAACCCTGCATTGGGCTTCCTGCTCAGGGGGAAGTCTGCTTCTCCCTCTCCCTCTGCCTGCTACTCCCCCTGCTTGTGCTCTCTCTCCATCTGTCAAATAAATACATAAAATACTTCAAAAAGAAAAAAGAAATTACTGGTTAGTCAATATAATTAAAATGCCATAATTTCAAAGTAAACATTTAATTTTTTAAAATTATACATGTAAAAAAAAAATAAATTAGGGACGCCTGGGTGGCTCAGTTGGTTAAGCGGCTGCCTTCGGCTCAGGTCATGATCCCAGCGTCCTGGGATCGAGTCCCACATCGGGCTCCTTGCTTGGCAGGGAGCCTGCTTCTCCCTCTGCCTCTGCCTGCCTCTCTGTCTGCCAGTGCTCGCTCTCTCTCTCTAACAAATAAATAAATAAAATCTTTAAAAAAAAATAATAAAATAAATTATACATGTAGTTGGTGGTAGTCAATCTCCAAGATGGCTAGCCCCCAATGACCCCCACTTCCTGGTATTCATACTCCGTGTGGTCCCCTCTCAAATTGTATCAGGACTGGTCTGAGTCATCAAAGGCATATGGAAGATTCAGTTACAAAGAGTCTGAACTCTTATCTCAGGTGTGCATTCTCTATTTCTCTTAGATCATTTACTCTGGGGCAAGTCAGCTGCTAAGTTGGGAGGACATTCGGGCAGTCTGTGAGAGGCTCATGTGACAAGGAACTGAGGGCTTCAGTCAACAGCCAAAAAGTGGGCAGAAAGCAGACCCTTCCCACATGAGTCTTCAGATGAGACTGCAGCCCCAACCCACAGACTGACCGAAAGAAACCTTTGAGAGACCTGAGCAGAATCACCCAGCTAAAGCACTCCCAGATTCCTGGGCCACAGAATGTGTCATTAATAACGTTTAGTATTTTAAACTGCCAAATTTGGGGGTAGTAATTTGTCTTGGAGGAATAGACAACTACTACACAGCTGAAGCCCCTTATGTCCTCCCTAATCCAATTTTATTCCCTTCCTAGAGATAATTGTTATGCTGGACTTGGGATTTCTATCATTCTCTTGGATGTTTTCTCCTATTATGACTGTAGCAACTACTATTGTAAGAAAAAAAAGTCTTATGAATTAATTTTGAAGGTTTTTAAAAAAATTCTAATTCCAAATTTGGAACATCCAGTATAAACAGGTGCTTGTACTTCAATAAATAGTCTTTAAATTAATGCTTATAAAATTGGGAAATTTTTCCTTTCCTGATTTGGGGATTTCCCTGTCTAATGATACAAGGAAATAAAAAAGAACATCTATTGTTAATAATGATGTTGGTTATAATACTAGCTGGTACCTACTGAGCATTATTCCAAGTATTACATCTTTATATGAACCTAGGAGTTGATGATTTTATTACCCTAGTTTTACAGGTGAATAACTAAGACATGGAAAGGCTAACAGCTTGCCCAAGGTTAGTCAGCTAGTACCCAAGTGATACTAAGACTTCTAGTTTTAGCTACTTCTAGTGCTCTTTATGAAAGGTAGAAAGAAAAAAAAAAAGGAAAAAGAGCAAATTAACATAAGACATAGTGCTAGAGGCCTCCTCTACAAATGGCCATATTAGCTGCCTCTCTATTCCTTATTCCATGTTCCCTTACCCAGAGTTGGACAGAGCCCTATGCCTGGTAGGGAGACCCCAAACTTTCTTCCTGTAGGACCTGAGTTCTTGGCAGTCCTGTCTTTAGCAGGTTGCTGTACTTTCCCATTAACCAAGTTTTCGGGACAAGAGCACACTGTGATGTGCCCCTGGTAAGTTCTTGGGCTCCAGACATTGTCTAGTGGGGCCATTTTCCACTTGGTCATCGTATCAATCACACAGGCTAAGTCAGTGACAGTCATAGCTGGGACTGCTCCAACAGAGTACTGTAGACTGGGTGGCTTAAGCAACAGACATTTATTTCTCAGAGTTGTTCAGTTCTGGGGCTGAAAGTCTGAGATCAGGGTGCCAGCATGTTTGGGGTTCTGATGAGAGCTCTCTTCCTGGCTTGCAGAAACCTCATGCTGTATCTGAGAGAGAGAGAGAGAGCAGAAGAGAGAGGGAGAGACTCCATCTTTATGACATCTAAATCTGCTTACTTCTCAAAGGCCCCCTCCTAATACCATAACATTGTGGGTTAGAGCTTCAATATATAGATCTTGGAGTGACATAAACATTCAGCCCACAACAGTGGCTCCTTTGTCTTCCGCAGCATGAGGAATCCCAAATGCCCAAGAGGCAGTCTCAGCCTCTAAATGAAGGGATCCATGATGGTGTTTCCTGGTCTAAACATTTCTCCCTTGGACAGGGGGACCTCTGGACCCACTGAGTCCCAGGTGACTGGCAAGGAGAGCAAAAAGTTCTTCCGGTGAGATTTCAGGAGTCCTTTTGGGAAGGACCACTCCCATCATCTCTCCTTGGTTCCTGGAAGGGAAAATCCTGGCAGTGTCTAAATCTGGAAACGGTGGTGTTAGTAGGAGCCCTCCAGGTGAGGAAGACAAATCCATACCCAGAACGCGAGTCTGTCCCTGTGAGGACAAGGCGCTGTCCACAGACCCCAGTCTTGTCATTGCAAACAAGGGATTATTGTTTTGCCCCTGAGTTGTGACCCTGCCCTTGGAGACGCGCCCTCTGCTGGCCTTTCCTAACATCTGCGGCCACAAGCATCTAATCTGCCCGTTAGTTCCGCCCTGCTTTCGGTAGCCCTTTCTCCTGTTATTTGAGGAGTTTCAGATGTCTCCTCCTAATGTCATTGATGATGATGTTTTGTGGTTCTGCTTCTCATTACTCTTGTTGCTTTTGTGGGACTTCCAAGAAGAATAGAGACAAATGTCATTTTATTGTAGTTTTAATACCGGAATCTGGTAAGTTTCAAAGTATGACCATTCTGAACGTTCATATTATCAGATTACATTTTAATGTTAATTCTGGCACGTATTCTGACATTCTTAAATGAATTTTGGAAAATCTGGGTTGATGCAGTACTAATAAATGTCTGCATTTAGTCAAACCTTTAAAGATCAAAATTCCAAAGTGATCCAGTATAAAGAGAGGCAAATCCTACCGACACTGTTAGAAATAAAAGCACTGGTCACCCTGGAGGAGGTGGTGATTGGAAAGGGTCAAGGGTCAAGGGGGGGCTTCTGCAGTGAATGAGATCCTATTTCTTGATGCGGGTGCTGGTTATACAAGTGTGTTCAGTTTGTGAACATAATTGAACTGCATGCTTCCGACACCTGACTTTCCTGTATCTGTGTTATGTACCGATAATAATTTCCTTTTTAACCCCAAAGTAAAACAGCCCACAATTAAAAATAAATCAGGATCCCTGCTAGCTCAGTTGGTGCAGCATTTAACTGCTGATCTCGGGGTTGTGGGTTCAAGCCCCACACTGGGTATAGAAATTACTTAAAAAAAAAACTATGACCTCGGTAAATGCCTGATATTTATCTAGCTCAATTAAAAGAAAAGGGAGAATTTTGTGCAAAAACTTCAAATGTCTGAATTTTGCCATATTCTGTTTATTAAGGATGCTATCTTTGATGGTAGGGATAATGATCTCTCCTGTGGGGAAAATGGTTTTCTCCAAATAACTGGGTCCCTAGTGATACAATGCTAGCGGGGACGAACACCCCAGCTTCTACACTATACAACGAATTCTAGCATTTGGGGGATACGTCACTGTCTCTCATATGCCAGCCTGCCTCCCATGGCGGGGCTAGGGCTCCAGGGTCAGGCACTTGACTCAGACTCTTGATTTGACCTTGAGGATCCCTAGGTGGCTATTTGGGTTTTTTAATTGTTGATTTTGTTTTTTTATTTTGTTTAGTTTTTAAGTGGGCTCAGCACCTAGTGTGGGATACGGAACTTGAACTCATGACCATGAGATCAAAACCTGAGTTGAGATCAAGAGTCAGACACTTAACCAACTGAGTCACCCAAGCACCCCCTGCACCCAGGTGTCTCCTTGAAAGCACCCTTTGACATACTCTTCAGTTTGTCCCTGAGACTGCCTGGGGACAAAGGAAAAATGATAGAAACAGAGACAATGGATGGGAACTTGAAATGTTTTTCTTGAGGCCCATCAATGATATGTTCAGACCATCTCTGTTTGTCAAGCCTCTAAGAAGGTTCTTAGATTTGGGCAATATTAACATTTGGGGCCAGATGATTTTTGTATATGTCAAGGACACACTTTATATACTGAAATGTAATGAGAGTCTGTGATTCTTAAAAATTCACAATCTAGGTTTATTTATTTATTTATTTTGCAACAGGTTCGCTGCCAGGAAACAGATGTTCTGAAATCTACCACCAAATCTGGGCCACAATGTGAAAGAAAAAGACATCAACATCCCCTGCACTGGATGTGTAGACCTGGGCAGGTATGATACTGGCCATCTGATCTACAAATGTGGTGGGATCCACAAAAGAACCAATGAAAAATTTGAGAAGGAGGCTGCTGAGATGGGAAAGGAGTCCTTCAGCCCCGCCTGGGTCGTGGATAAACGGGAAGCTGCGTATGGTATTGTCATTGATCTATCTATGGAATATTCAAGAACAGCAAGTGTCATGCTAGCATCACTAATGCCCCAGGACACACAGACTTTATCAAAAACACGGTCACAGACATACCTCATGGGCTGACTCTGCCGCCCTGATTGCTGCTGCTGGGGTTGGTGAATTTGCACTAGGTACTTCCAAGAATGGGCAGACCTGCGCACAAGCTCTTCTGGATTCCACATGGAGTACAAACCCGCCAATTGTTGGTGTTAACAAAGTGGATTCTGCTGAGCCTCCCGACAGCCAGAAGAGATATGAGGAAGATGTTAAGGAAAGCTACATCTACATTAAGGAAATTGGTTACAGGGATGCCTGGGTGGCTCAGTTGGTTGGGCGGCTGTCTTCGGCTCAGGTCATGACCCCAGCTTCCTGGGATCGAGTCCCACAACGGGCTTCTTGCTTGGCAGGGAGCCTGCTTCTCCCTCTGCCTCTGCCTGCCACTCTGTCTGCCTGTGCTCGCTCGCTCTCTCTCTCTCTAACAAATAAATAAATAAAACCTTTAAAAAAAAAAAAGGAAATTGGTTACAACCCTAACACAGTGGCATTTGTGCCAATTTCTGGTTAGAATGGTGACAGCATCCTGGAGCCAAGTGCTAACACGCTTTGGTTTGAGGGATGGAAAATCACCTGTAGAATGGCAATGGCAGTGGAACCATGATGCTTGACGCTCGGGACTGCATCCTGTCACCAGCTCATGCAACTGACAAGCCCTTGTGTCTGCCCCCTCGGGACATCTACAAAACTAGGGGTATGGGTACTGTCCCTGCGGGCCATGTGGACATTGGTGTTTTCAAATCTAGCATGATGGTTCCCTTTGCTCCAGTCAGTGCTATAACAGAAGTAAGTATAACTGAAGCTTCTCGCTCTCCCTGTGCTCCTCCCCCACCCTCTCAAATAAATAAATAAAGTCTTTAAAATAAAATAAAATCAGCAATTTTTTTTTTAACAGACCCAGGACTTGATCTCATGACCCTGAGATCATGACCTGAGCTGAAATCAAGAGCCAGCCCCTTAACCCACTGAGTCACCCAGGTACCATGAAAATCAGTAATTTTTAATGGAAACAACTTGACCAAAAAATCTGTCACAGAATTTTGAGATCCATTTAAACAAAGTTCAATGAGGAAGAAAAAAATCCTGGTCTCATCACCTAAAATCAACAGTAGTGGTAGATCAGTTAAGAAGGATCACTAGGAAAAACATGTACCAAATTCTTGGTGAGGAGAGGTGCTGGTGCTTCAATGGCTATGTAGCACCCATGTCTCTTTTCCTTTTAAGGAATTACCTTTCGCCTTAAGGGAAAAATTGGTGGGAGTGTTAATTCCTCTGTGGCCCCATGGGTTAACAGGAGAAAGGTCCTTGATCCAAGCTGGGCAGTTGAAAACATGTGGCTGGAAACTTGATCCTGGGGCAAGTGGACGAAGAGAACTGTGAGAGGCTCTAGCTGCATGACAAGTGCCGCTGATGACAGCAGTGGTGGCCTCCTGACCAGGAGTTTCTGGCTCTCAGAGTCGCTGTGCTCTCAGCGCCTTGCTTTCAGGGAGCCATTGGTGCGTCCTTGACTCTTGCCAGTCCCTGAGCCTGGCCGTCCAGCTTTGCCCTGCTACTTAGTGAGTGGTACACCCCCCCCCCCCCGGCCCCGTGTCTTTCCAGTGAATTATCATTTGTTTTGCCTCGGTTGAGCTGGTTTGTTTCCATTGCTGGCACCTAGAGGGAACTAGCAAAGGAGATTGAAAAGAAGTTGTTTGGAGAACAGAGGAAATGGGATTTTCTGGAAGCCTGGGCAAAGAGTGTGTTTCAACAAGGAAGGACTGATCAGATTGGGGCACATGGCTGGCTCAGTCCGTAGAGCATGCCAAGGTTGTGAGTTCAAGCCCCATGTTGGGCAAATACTTTATGTAAAAAGAAAAAAAAATTACTCATATTAAACAAAAAAAAGGAAGGACTGGTCAGGAACTTCAATCTTTGGGGTAAAGTTAAGCAAGATAAGGACTAGAAAGGTGTTTCTTAAATTTGCCAGTAAATGGGGCGCCTGGTGGTTGAGCATCCAACTCTTGATTGCAGCTCAGGTCATGATCTTGGTGTCGTGAGATAGAGCCCCGGGTTGGGCTCACTGCTCAGCCAGGAGTCTGCTTGAGATTCTCTCTCTCACTCTGCCTGCCCTGACCCCCCACCCCGTGTGCATGTGCTCTCTCTCTCTCAACTAACTAAATAAAAATAAATCTTTAAAAAAGTGCCAATTAAGAGGTCACCTTTGAGAAGAAGTTCGCCCATCAGCAGGAGAGTGAGGAGAGTATGGCAGGTGGGGTAAATGGAGACCCTGGGCACGTGGAGACCACTCTTGAAGGCCCCTGGCTATAGGGAGGGAGGGCGCTCAGGACTCACATGAGATGCCCAGGACCAAGGGTGAGCTTTTAAGGAATGGAGAAGCTGTAGAGTGTTTCTGGGCTCAGTGGAGGTAATGTGGCAAGCTAAAGGCACAGGCGAGAAGGCAATTAATAGGCTTAGATCTTTTGAATGTCTATAAGAGCCAGACCAGTTTCCTGAGGAGAGAGGGGATGGGTTCAGAGCCAAGTCAGAGAAAGGGATTGGGTTGTAACGAGGGACAACTCTGCATCTGACACAGGGAAGGGAAGAAAAGGGGGAGCTGACAGAGGTGAGAGAAGAGGAAAATGTGGAATTTGCTTTTGTTGTTTTTTAAAGGGTTGAAGCGAGGTGAAAGTGTTTATTTATTTATTTTTAAGAGTCTTTTTAAAAAAGATTTTATTTATTTGACAGACAGAGATCACAAGTAGGCAGAGAGGCAGGCAGAAAGAGGAGGAAGCTGACTCCCTGCTGAGCAGAGAGCCTGATGCGGGGCTCGATCCCGATGCGGGGCTCGATCCCGATGCGGGGCTCGATCCCGATGCGGGGCTCGATCCCGATGCGGGGCTCGATCCCGATGCGGGGCTCGATCCCAGGACACTGAGACCATGATCTGAGCTGAAGGCAGAGGCTTTAACCCACTGAGCCACCCAAGCGCCCCAAGAGTCTATTTGTTTATTTGAGAGAGAGACACAGCTAGAGAGAGAACATAAGCAGAGGAAGTGGGAGAGGGAGAAGCAGGCCTCCCGCTGAGCACGGAGCCCTATGCAGCCTGATCCCTGGACCCCCCGGGATCATGACCTGAGCTGAATGAACCCTGGTGAGCGAGCCCCAAAACATCTACCTTAGAGAAGGAGGGAGGCAGAGAAGGCCGGAGGAGAGGAATGGAGTGGGAGATTCAGGGGAGCACACCGGACGCCTAAGCAGGCAAGTCAAAAGTCCAAAGGGCAGAGAACCAGTTTGTCCTGCCCAGTGCTTGGGCATGGGTATTCTGTTAGGAGAGTGATCTTGCCTTAGGGAACCAGGGGGTATTGTCACTGTTCAGTGTCCCCAGATGCTGAGTTATTCCCTGATCTTTATTTCTCCATGTGTTCTGGTTTTAAAATTCAGTATTATGGGGGCTCCTGGGTGGCTCCATCGGTGAAGAGTCTGACTTTGACTCAGGTCATGATCTCAGGATCTTGGGATTGGGCCCTGTCGGGGAGTCTGCCTCCTGTCTCCTTCTCCCTCTCTCCCTTCCCCTGCTCCCCGTCTCTGTGTGTGTGTCTCTCTCTCAAATGAACAAGTCAAACTTAAAAAAATAATAAAAAATTAAAATTCAAAACTACATTCCTAATCTTAGAAAGGGGGTAAGGATATCAGTTACCTTTCTCCACTGATTGTTTAGTTTTTAATAAAATTTTAATTTGGGGAGCATCTGGGTAGCACAGTGGGTTAAGCACCCAGCTCTTGGTTTCAGCTCATGTCCTGATCTCAGGGTCATGAAATCCAGCCCCCAAATCATGCTCCCTGCTCAGCATGGAGTCTGGTTGAGATTCTTTCTCCCCCTCCCTCTGGCCCTCTCATTTTTGCTCACACGTGCTCTCTCTCTCTCTCTCAAATAAATACTTCTTATTTTAATTTAAAAAAATAAAATTTTAATTTTGGAATGTCAGATTTACAGAGAAGTTGCAAAGACAGAACGGAAGGCTCCCATGTACCCTTCAGCCAGTGCCCTCTGGCCTTAACATCTTACATCGCCATGTATACTTGACATAAGGAAGGAATCGACGTGGGCATATTACTGGTAACTGAGCTCCACACTGTTTTCCTCCTGTTTTTTTTTTTTTTTCTCTTTCAGTTTCAAATCCAGGATAGCATATTGCATTTTGTATTTAGTTGGTTTTAAAGAGTAGGAATTCACTCAGGGATGGTCCTCTTGCACGAGTTTTGCAAGAAGAGTTTAAACTTTTCAAGATGGTCAACTGAACGGGTCTGAAAAGCTTAAAGTCTGTGTTTCTTTTATTACGTTAATTTGCAAGTCAGACGCGTGCGCACCTACACATACCCCCAAACCATATATTCTAACTACAGTGTGTTGTTGACCATGCTTTAGGGTAGAAACCAAGACATATGTTTATTATATATGTCCGTTGCAACAGCACGTTTGTTTCCCTATAAACTCCCCTTAGTACCGAAAATAAATGTTCGGAGCCAGCCCTAAGGACAAGGATGGGGAGAAAGTTTTGCAGGTGTGGCTGCCCACCGGGAAGCTAAGCTTGAAAAGGTAAACAAAATGGGAGCATGCCATCTGTTCTGTCGGCAGTTCGTGCTTCCTAAGGATTTTTTTACTTTAAAAAAAAAAAAAGTGTAAGTTAAGCAAAAGTTAAGTGCTCCTGTTTTGTGCCTGATCTCCGCCCTCACTTGCAAGGTCTCAATCGCAGTATTTCAAAATCGCGTACAGGCATCTCCTAATTTGTACATACAGTTCTCGAGATCGCTGTTAGAGACGCCAAAGAACCACAATTCAAAATCTACTTCGCTGCCCATTATTGCCTCTCCCTCCACCAAAACTAATCTCCGTGCGACCCAGATGGGACTCGAACCCACAATCCCCAGCTCCGGAGGCTGATGCCTTATCCATTAGGCCACTGGGTCACCACAGGATCCGGGTTCTCACACCGTCTCCTTACGCGATGCCATCATCGCGCCCCGCCCCGCCCCGCGCTCCGCGGCCTAGCGTCGGGCGCCGAGCGATTTGGGAGCCGCCCCCAGCGGCTGCAGCGCGCGCCTTCCCCCCCGCCCGCTCCCTCCGCCCGGCCCGTCGCCCGCGTCCCCGTGCGCCTGCGCGTGGCCTTTCCTGCCCCGCTGCTCCTGGGCTGCGTGGCCGGCACGCGGGAACTTCTGGCGGCTTTCTGCCTGCGGGGTTCTCCTCGGAAGGTTCTCCGTCCTGGCTGCGCTTTAGGCGCCCTTGGGGGAACTTGGACGAAATTCCAATGCCTGTCTTCCCTCTGTTCTAATTGTTTACCTGAGCCCGGGCGTCTGCATTTTGCAAAGTTCCCTGGGACCGGCTGCTGCCCCTTCTCGCAGAGCCTGAGCTCCTCCCGCACCTACACACGCCACTACCTTCCCGTGTCTTACTGCCCCTCCTTCCCTTTCTTTCCCGCACTTACTCAGCGTGCAGCGTTGTCATAAACTATTATATGCTGGGGACTGTTGGGGGATCCCAGAGGAACAAGCTTTTTTTTTCTCCCCCAAATCTGCCCTTCTCCCTCACTCGTTTAACGTCCATGTTTCTCCCCTGTCTCTTCTTTACCTCCGGTTTAAAGGGTCCGTCAATACAAAACAATAGGGATTTTGTTTGTTTTTATCCTACCCGGGATCTTGGATAAGGACTCAGAGACTTTTGGGTTCCAGAGCATGTGAAGATGCTGTATTCGTGATTTTTAAAAATGCACAATTTCGTTTTCTCCTTAGACACCGAACGCCTGCTCATTGCAGAATTGTATAAAGCACCTGGAAGCCAAACGATGAAAATTGAAATTGACCAGGATTCTACCACGTGGAGCTTTCCACTGTTGGCATTTAGGTGTGTATCTTTCAAATCTTCGATATTTGTGTGTCCTATGTCACATGTTTTCGTACTTGTAAACCCTGAGTCATTAAGGAAATGCTTTTGATGAAAATTAGGACGTTATTAGTAAATAACAATTCACTAATCGTTTAGCATTGGTGGTACAGAAATGACAGTGGGTAAAATTGACACCTCAGTGATTCAAGGCAGTGGAACCAAACTGGTAATAGTCATCCTTCATGTTAGCACACTGGCCCTCTCCTGAATCTCCCTCCAAACTATAAAAGCTAAGAGTAGAGGGTGTATGGTACCCCCAGAACAACATTGTGTCTTTCAAAGGCAACTTTCACTTTGGACATCTTATTTCTGTTTCAGGTTGTTTTCAGGTGAGGGTACGGAATAGTGGCTGAGAGCATGGCAGCATGGGTCTGACTGCTGTCTGCCATTTACTGGCTGTGTGAACCTGGACAAGTGAGTTAACCACTCCTAATTCAGTCTTCTCTTCTGTGAAATGGTACAGGTACTAATAATACTACAACACAGAGTTGTGAAGATTAGATGTATTAATATACGTAAAACACTTAGAACGCTTCTGGGCATATGGTACTCCATATTTTCAAGCAAAAGAAAACTCAATATAACTAGCTTAAAAAACGAAGTTTATCAGGTGACATAATTGCAAAGTTATATAATTATAATCTTCAGAGGTAGGGCAGGCTGTTGATCAGAGCTTTCATGGTTTCTCTACAATTGTCCTATTCAAATTTCTGGGACTCACATCCCCCAGTCCAGAAGAACAGAGCCTGCTTTCGTATCTCGAGTCATTAAACAAAAGACATAGGCTTCCCAACTGAATGAATTTAGGTCAGATGCCTCCCTGAACCATTCATAGTAGCCAAGAGAATCCCTAGCAAGGACTGGTTTAGGGGTGAATTCTTTCCACATTTTTGCAGTCGGGGATGGGATCATACTGAGTATGTGGGAGTAGAATCAACTCCCAGTGAGCCCCACGGCTGCTACACAATGAGTGAGGCTGGCAAAAATGCCTGCAATAATGGACAAAGTTCAATGTTTGAATTTATTTATAGTAATAAATAAAATCAATACAACATTTCTAAAAATACCATTTTTAGAATACAAAAAAATTGCAGAAAGAAACAGATCTTTAAGTCTGATGCTCTGATAACCATTTGTGATGCAAGATAATGCAAACATTTTCAGAAAAGTGTAAAATACAGCATAGAATGACATATCAGAGCAATTGGCAAAACTTGAATACAGACTATATAATGAATAATAGCATCAAAATTCAGTTGTCTTGGGGTCCCTGGCTGGCTTAGTGATAGAGCATACAACTCTTGATCTCAGGGTCATGAGTTAGAGCCTCAGGATGGGTGTAGAGATTACTAAAACAAAATAAAACACACACACACAGAAAAACAAAAAACCTTTTTAAAAGAAATCCTTAAAGGGGCACCTGGGTGGCTCAGTCGGTTAAGCTCTGCCTTCAGCTCAGGTCTTGATCCCAGGGTCCTGGGATCGAGTTCTGCAACAGGCTCCCTGCTCAGCTGGGGTCTGCTTCTCTCTCTACCTCTGTGCTAGCTCTCTCTCTCAAGCAAATAAATAAAACCTTAAAAAATCCTTAAACAAAACAAAAAAAAGTTCATTTGTCCTGAATTTGATGATTGTGGTTGGTCATGTAAGAGAATGTCATCAGAAGATACACACTGAAGTATACAGTGGTTAAGGGACAGAATTTCTGAAATTTATACTCGGTTCAAATGTATATACATATGTGTCTTTTACATATTACTTTTACACACCCACGCTTGTGTGTGTGTGTATGTGTGTGTATACATGAGAAATAGCAAATGTGGCAAAATGTTAACATTTGGCAAATCTGGGTAAAGATTTGCAGCTCTTCCGTATTTGAAAGTATTTAAAAATAAGAGTGGAGAAACAGGCACAAGAAACCTTTTATTACCAGATTTGTGGCTTCTATGCAGTCTTTAAGACACAAGCTAAAAAAAAATAAAAGAACTAAAAAATGCAACACAAACCTGCCTTAACCCTTCCTTCCATAATGGCCAGAAACCCCTACCAAGTTCCTACTGTGTCCTATCAGGGAGAAAACTCTTAGCAATATGTTTCCATATCAAGATTTTTTTCTTTTAACCCACCCCCTCTTTATCAAGATTTTTAAGAGAATTATTTTGGAAGTCAGCTGTGGTGCTGTGGTTAAAGCAGCCGCCCAGGCAAAGAACCTACAAGGGACGTCCCTAGCGTAAGCCTTCAGCCTAGGCCCCAGGCGCTGAGAACTGACCCGCTGCATGCCGGGATCTGGAGTCTTTCTTCCCTCAACTGCAAAGCCTTCTGGGATTGCCCGGCCGCTCCCATATCTCGCGATGCTATCATCTCTTCTTGGCCATTTGACCCCCCCCAACTTAACGTGTTTTTTAAACTCGCCAATGGACACGCAGCGTCGGCTCGAACTAGCCAATCCGAATGCGGGGACACCGGGAAATTTAAATCGCGCCGGCCGGCTGCACGAGCCACACCGTCTTTGGGGTGATCCGTGGTGGACGTTTTGAGGGCAGCTGACCTGCAGCCTGCGCGTCCCGGACCGCCTCCCGTGGAAGCCTGAGCCGGCCGTGTAGGTACGAACTCAGGCCGGAGCCCGGCCCGAGTGATAACGGCAGGCGTGCAGGCCGCCCTCCGCTTGCGGGTGGCGGGAGAGGAGGCCGGGAGCACACGCCCGACCTGGCTCTGGCCTCCCTGGCTGGGGAGGCCCCGGGGGCGTCGTTCGTTGACGAGGCGGGTGTTCCGCGGTGCGAGTGCTTGGGTTTTAGGGCGCCGAGGCTCTGCGAACCGCGGCCGGGAAAATCCGGGAGGCGGCCCGGCGCCTCTGGCCGGTCCTCCGCGGGTTTCCCCGCTGCATCTTCCCGGGGGGGGGGGCAGGGGAAGGGCCTGGAGATGGGGGTGGCAGTTGGAAGAACTGTCTCTTAACACGTAGGCCCAGGGCTGCTGTGACACAGCGTCGGAAAAGAACATCACGGAAGGAGAGATAACGAATTATAAGGAGGATTTGTACTTTTGTCCCCTTTGGGCGATCGCTCTTAAAGATCTCAGTCTGAAGGAAGGACAGTTGATCTCAGTCTGATTAAGTGCATTCACTCGAAATTCCTGCAAATGAAAATGTTGGCGAGATGCTGCGGATTGCAGAACTGTGTCTCGAGTTTTCAGTGGTGACACGAAATGTTGGTGGAGACTCCATAATGTGACGATGAGTCAAATATTTAATTTTCAGGCGTGGAGAGTGTACCTATTTTGGCCATTTAAAGACAATAGAGAGAGCCTCCAGGATATGGATTTATTGCTGCTAGGACATAGATATTAACTGTGAGCTCAGTTCCCCTACTTTTCCTAAAATTAACTACTTAATTGAAATAGTCCAATTGCACTGTCCAGTATGGTAGTCACCCAGCCGATGTGGCTAGTCCGGACCGGGATATGCTGTAAGCCTAAACTACACACAAGATTTCGGAGAATTAGTATGAAAAAAGTGTAAAATATCTCAATAACTCCAAATGCTATAACATGTTGAAATGAGAACATTATTAAATGTGTTCGGTTGAATAAAATAGATTAAAATTAATTTCACTCGTTTCTTTTTGCTTCTTTGAAAAATGTGGTTGCTAGGAAATTTTAAATTTACACAGCGTGCTTTCTCTTTCTGATGGACAGCATTGCTCCAGGAAGTCGCAGTCCTTCAGAAGGGAGGGGACTAATACTGTCTGGCCAGCTCACTATTTCATGGTATTGAAAAAGGAAGTTCCTCTTCTAATAGACAAGTGTGGGTCCAGTATATGCTTGATAATTCGGTGAATGCTTTTATCGACAAAGCAGAATGATAAAAGGGAAATTTTCTTTCTCTCCATCTTACAGCTTTCTCCCTTTGTCTCATAACCATGTCCACCAACGAGAATGCTAATTCACCAGCTGCCCGCCTTAACAGATTCAAGAACAAGGGGAAAGACAGTACAGTGAGTACCTCCTGTTGCTTTCCTTTGGTACTTTTTAAGTGCAAAGCTATTTGGGAAGGGATCAGAACTTGGAGGAAATTTGAAGTAAGTGGCCTCACTTAGCAACAAAAACTGATATAGTAGGTGAAGTGGTTTATCTTTTTCCCAGGAAATGAGGCGGCGTCGAATAGAAGTTAATGTGGAGCTGAGGAAAGCTAAGAAGGATGACCAAATGCTGAAAAGGAGAAACGTAAGCTCGTTTCCCGATGATGCTACCTCTCCACTGCAGGAAAACCGCAACAACCAGGTAAATATATACTTTAGATAATGAATCATGGCAAACACACAAAATCAATATGGTGCTTTTCTTAGAAATTTAAATAATAAGGGGCGCCTGGCTGGCCCAGCCGCTTAGGAATCTGACCCTATCTCAGCTCAGGTCTTGATCTCAGGCTTGTGAGCCCCTGGCCCCGCACTGGGCTCCACACTGGGTATGGAGCCTACTAAAAGAAAGAAAGAAATTTAAATAACATTCCTAGTCTAATAGTTTTAACTATGGACTCTGTGAAGAGCTTTTTTTATATTCCCAGTCAGTAATTCTGTTGCGTTGTCTTCTTTCCTGCCCACTCTCCATAATCTGCCGAAGCTCAGTCCAAGGTCTCCTTTAGCTCTAAACTCCCTTCAAGTTTCCCTGCATTTCTAGCCACCAGTGCAGTCCGCAACTGGCCATTCCAGTGTTAACTGAAAGTTAGTGTGTCTGGAAGCAATCACTTTCTGGCTTTTTTTGGTGTACCCTTTTTTTTTTTTTTTTAAAGATTTTATTTATTTATTTGTCAGAGAGAGTGAGCACAAGCAGACAGAGTGGCAGGCAGAGGCAGAGGGAGAAGCAGGCTCCCCGCTGAGCAAGGAGCCCGATGTGGGACTCGATCCCAGGACGCTGGGATCATGACCTGAGCCGAAGGCAGCCGCTTAACCAACTGAGCCACCCAGGCGTCCCCTCTTTTTTTTTTTTTTTTTAAGATTTTATTTATCTATTTGACTGAGAGAGATATCAAAAGTAGGCAGAGAGGCAGGCAGAGGGAGAGGGGGAAGCAGGCGCCCCGCTGAGCAGAGAGTCCAATGCAGGACTCAATCCCAGGACCCTGACACCATGACCTGAGCCGAAGGCAGAGGCTTAACCTACTGGGCCACCCAGGCACCTCTTGGTGTACCCTACTTTTTGGGCTTGTCAACCAGCTCTGTTCAAACCTTTTTCCTCCTGAAATATTTTAGTGGTCTTCTAATTTATCTCTTCACTTCATTTTATGCTACATACTAAACAAAGTCTTAAGATACTGCTTTAGACCTCTTCTTTGCTTAAAAACTTGGTAGTTTTAAATCCACCCACCTGGGTGGCTCAGTGGGTTAAAACCTCTGCCTTCGGCTCAGGTCATGATCCTAGGATCAAGCCCCGCATTGGGCTCTTTGCTCAGCAGGGAGCCTGCTTCCCCGCCCCCACCCCTGCCCACCTCTCTGCCTACTTGTGATCTCTGCCTGTCAAATAAATAAATCTTTAAAAAAATAAATCCATATTCTTTGAAAAACAATTTTTTTAATAAATTAGATCAATCTTAGATTTTCAGTTTATCTTTTTTATCTTTCAAAGATACTGGGAACCTTTAGTGCCTCAATTTTTTTTCGCCACTGAATAGTACCTATGTGCTATTTCTAGAGTACTGTATGCAGATCCGATCTTATAGCACTCCTTGGTCAGCCTAGCAGGAAAAATGTTCCCTCTTCAGAATTCCTTAAAGCGTCCCAGCTGTGCACTAAAGATGGAGAGTAAATGCTAACGGAACATGAATATTCACCATTTGTTTTATGGTTATCTGTTTTTTTTACATTTTCCTTGTTAAGTTGTGAGCTCCTATGGAAAAGGGGATACTGTCTTTTTGAGTCAACTATAGCCCTGATTCTCAATCCCTTCTACTGCGATTACATGAAACATTTTTATAGCGCTGTACTCTGGAAATGCATAGATTGTAAGCTGAGATGTGAAGATCCCCAGCACGTTGCCTACATAACTCCATCCCTTTCTCCCTAACAGCATATCTGAAAGCAAATGATTGAGACTAATCTAGGAACAACCTTCATACTGCTCTAATTTCATTTATTAAATTATTCACTGTCTCCTCTCTTAGTGACAAAATGCTAGGATGATACTCCTTTTTTTTTTTTTTAAGATTTTATTTATTTATTAGTTAGAGAGCGTGAGCACAGGCAGACAGGCAGGCAGAGGGAGAAGCAGGCTCCCCGCCGAGCAAGGAGCCCGATGTGGGACTCGATCCCAGGACGCTAGGATCATGACCTGAGCCGAAGGCAGCCGCCCAACCAACTGAGCCACCCAGGCGTCCCTAGGATGATACTCCTTAAGTGGAGATTCCAGTGAGTCATAGACCAAGTTTGAGCCCTGTTCCGTATATGAAAGAACAAATATTTAATAGCCAAAATTAAATGTAAGGCTAAACTTTTTTAGTAACTGATTATAAACCTAAAAATGTCTTCACAATGGCAAGTGGGGAGTTACAATAGTTTGTATTTAATCTTAAAAATGATAAAAATGCTTTGTGAAATTAATACCACTCTCCTTGCAGGGCACTGTAAATTGGTCTGTTGATGACATTGTCAAGGGCATAAATAGCAACAATTTGGAAAGCCAGCTCCAGGCTACTCAAGCTGCGAGGTAAGTCTTTTCTGCCAAAGTGCCAAAGCACGGGTAACCTAACATAGCAGCCCTTTTGGATTTTTTTGGCGGGGAAAGAGACATATAGAGGGCATGGGAAAAGTAAAGGTTAAGTTGCCCATAGGTCTGTTTTCATTAGACTCTTCCCTTAGGTGAAACTGTGATTTTGCATAAATCACAGTTGCCAGAAGTCCTTTCCACCCCCAGTGATAATCGCTGTTAACCTTTTGGTGTGCTTTTTTAAGCAGATTACAAAGTTTTTGTTAAGGTGGCATTTCCACTTGGCTTCAGAGAATGGAAGAATTATATTTAGTGGGTGGGATTGGCACATTCATTTAAAATGGTGCATTTACTCCTACCTATCAAATACAAATATTTGTGACATCCATAACAAAGAATTAATAATTTCTATAGTTTGACAGTGTGCTGAAAAACAAATCCCAGTAACAAATGGTAAAGGAAAAGATACTTAAACTCACTGGTAGTTAGGGAAACACAAATTAACAGTGGTCATGTAATTGTGTCAGAGTTACAAGATCTAACGTTTATGGGGATGCAGAGAGGAGGCTAATTTATATGATTGGTAATATTTCAGTTCTGGAAAGAAGGTAGCTCAGGACACTACGTGTGGCAGCACCGTGCAACCAGTCTGTTCATCTCCGCTTAAAGCCCAGGAGATCTCAACATTTAGTACATTACTAAGCGGCTATCTCAAGTTCTAAAGCCTTGAATTGCATTTTAAATTGATTTTTAAAGTTAACAGACTTCTCTTGTTAATCATCTTCAACTTTTGTTTTTCTTTCTGCTTACCCTTAGGAAACTGCTTTCTAGGGAAAAGCAGCCCCCCATAGACAACATAATCCGGGCTGGTTTGATTCCAAAATTTGTGTCCTTCTTGGGCAGAACTGATTGTAGTCCCATTCAGTTTGAATCTGCTTGGGCTCTCACTAACATTGCTTCCGGGACGTCAGAACAGACCAAGGCTGTGGTAGATGGAGGTGCTATCCCAGCATTCATTTCCCTGTTGGCATCTTCCCAGGCCCACATCAGCGAACAGGCTGTATGGGCTCTAGGAAACATTGCAGGTACTTGGGTTTAAAATTCTTCTGACTGTCTCTAATCACACTGAGGTTGGGAGAAGTGCTTTGTCATAAGTAATAGTGACCTGTGTGTTAAGATTTAAGCTTGCTTGCTTCTAGTGCTTGTAAGGGGTGCCAGTGGCATCTCAGAAGTAGGTTAGGGAGTTTCCGGGAATATTTTCTTTGTGTGAGGACGCTGGTGCACTCCCTCACTGAACATGGATGGCGCTAGACAAGTAGATTATGATTAACCTTGCCCCTTTGTTTTAGGTGATGGTTCAGTTTTTCGAGACTTGGTTATCAAGTATGGTGCAGTTGATCCGCTTTTGGCTCTCCTTGCGGTTCCTGATATGTCATCGTTAGCAGTAAGTTACTGACTAAAGTCAGGTTACTCACTTCTTGATTCTGATTTTTCCACCCTCTCAAAGTATAGAGGGACCTCTCATTGCATTTTTCTTTCCCCTTAGTGTGGCTACTTACGTAACCTTACTTGGACACTCTCAAACCTTTGTCGCAACAAGAATCCTGCACCCCCGCTAGATGCCGTCGAGCAGATTCTTCCTACCTTAGTTCGTCTCCTGCATCACGATGATCCAGAAGTCTTGGCAGATACCTGCTGGGCCATCTCCTACCTGACGGATGGTCCAAATGAACGGATTGAGATGGTTGTGAAAACAGGAGTTGTGCCCCAGCTTGTGAAGCTTCTAGGAGCTACTGAATTGCCCATTGTGGTAAGTTGTAACCTTTAGAGGAGAATACAAACGTAGGAAGACGGTCAGCTGATACTAGTGTCGACACATTGTCTGTTCTAGGCCCTGAGGAGCCTCTGACTTGTCAAAACCTTTAGGGTGTAGTTTCTGAGCAGTGCTGGAAAAAAGAAAAGACAGCCGTTGGCATCAACATTTTTTTT
>RCUC01170160.1:0-19586 GCA_003697995.1 Taxidea taxus jeffersonii
GCGGGGCTCAATCCCAGGACCCTAAGATCATGACCTTAGCTGAAGGCAGAGGCTTTAACCCACTGAGCCACCCAGGCGCCCCAAGGCTAAGGAATTCTTAGTAGTTGGCTTCTTTTGGGGTTCATCCTGCTGTTCTTTCATCCCAACCTACTCCCTTTTTAAAACTTCCTGATTACAAGGACCATGTCTCTCGTATTTATCTGAGAATGGCTAACGGTTTCTTGAAATTCGCTTCAGGATTCTTTGTCATCATTATTTGAGGTGTGCTCTTCCTCTGAGCATTTTTAAGGGAAGATATTTTTTATTATGAATATTACAAGCATTTAGAAATTTATTGAAAATAATAGTACTTGGATAAGCATGACCCAATTTTGTAAAACCTTAACATTTTTTCTATATTTGCTTCATGTTTTCTTAGTATTAAAAAATTAGTCTCCTTTTCCATTATTCCAAAAATTTTACTGTCAAAACAGGGTCTAATTAAAAAAGAAACTATGAGGGCCCCTGGGTGGCTCAGTCAGCTAAATGTCTGCCTTTGATCAGGTCATGATCCCAGGGTCCTTGGATCAAGCCCCTACATTGGGCTCCCTGAACCCTGCATTGGGCTTCCTGCTCAGGGGGAAGTCTGCTTCTCCCTCTCCCTCTGCCTGCTACTCCCCCTGCTTGTGCTCTCTCTCCATCTGTCAAATAAATACATAAAATACTTCAAAAAGAAAAAAGAAATTACTGGTTAGTCAATATAATTAAAATGCCATAATTTCAAAGTAAACATTTAATTTTTTTAAATTATACATGTAAAAAAAAAATAAATTATACATGTAGTTGGTGGTAGTCAATCTCCAAGATGGCTAGCCCCCAATGACCCCCACTTCCTGGTATTCATACTCCGTGTGGTCCCCTCTCAAATTGTATCAGGACTGGTCTGAGTCATCAAAGGCATATGGAAGATTCAGTTACAAAGAGTCTGAACTCTTATCTCAGGTGTGCATTCTCTATTTCTCTTAGATCATTTACTCTGGGGCAAGTCAGCTGCTAAGTTGGGAGGACATTCGGGCAGTCTGTGAGAGGCTCATGTGACAAGGAACTGAGGGCTTCAGTCAACAGCCAAAAAGTGGGCAGAAAGCAGACCCTTCCCACATGAGTCTTCAGATGAGACTGCAGCCCCAACCCACAGACTGACCGAAAGAAACCTTTGAGAGACCTGAGCAGAATCACCCAGCTAAAGCACTCCCAGATTCCTGGGCCACAGAATGTGTCATTAATAACGTTTAGTATTTTAAACTGCCAAATTTGGGGGTAGTAATTTGTCTTGGAGGAATAGACAACTACTACACAGCTGAAGCCCCTTATGTCCTCCCTAATCCAATTTTATTCCCTTCCTAGAGATAATTGTTATGCTGGACTTGGGATTTCTATCATTCTCTTGGATGTTTTCTCCTATTATGACTATAGCAACTACTATTGTAAGAAAAAAAAGTCTTATGAATTAATTTTGAAGGTTTTTAAAAAAATTCTAATTCCAAATTTGGAACATCCAGTATAAACAGGTGCTTGTACTTCAATAAATAGTCTTTAAATTAATGCTTATAAAATTGGGAAATTTTTCCTTTCCTGATTTGGGGATTTCCCTGTCTAATGATACAAGGAAATAAAAAAGAACATCTATTGTTAATAATGATGATGGTTATAATACTAGCTGGTACCTACTGAGCATTATTCCAAGTATTACATCTTTATATGAACCTAGGAGTTGATGATTTTATTACCCTAGTTTTACAGGTGAATAACTAAGACATGGAAAGGCTAACAGCTTGCCCAAGGTTAGTCAGCTAGTACCCAAGTGATACTAAAACTTCTAGTTTTAGCTACTTCTAGTGCTCTTTATGAAAGGTAGAAAGAAAAAAAAAAAGGAAAAAGAGCAAATTAACATAAGACATAGTGCTAGAGGCCTCCTCTACAAATGGCCATATTAGCTGCCTCTCTATTCCTTATTCCATGTTCCCTTACCCAGAGTTGGACAGAGCCCTATGCCTGGTAGGGAGACCCCAAACTTTCTTCCTGTAGGACCTGAGTTCTTGGCAGTCCTGTCTTTAGCAGGTTGCTGTACTTTCCCATTAACCAAGTTTTCGGGACAAGAGCACACTGTGATGTGCCCCTGGTAAGTTCTTGGGCTCCAGACATTGTCTAGTGGGGCCATTTTCCACTTGGTCATCGTATCAATCACACAGGCTAAGTCAGTGACAGTCATAGCTGGGACTGCTCCAACAGAGTACTGTAGACTGGGTGGCTTAAGCAACAGACATTTATTTCTCAGAGTTGTTCAGTTCTGGGGCTGAAAGTCTGAGATCAGGGTGCCAGCATGTTTGGGGTTCTGATGAGAGCTCTCTTCCTGGCTTGCAGAAACCTCATGCTGTATCTGAGAGAGAGAGAGAGAGCAGAAGAGAGAGGGAGAGACTCCATCTTTATGACATCTAAATCTGCTTACTTCTCAAAGGCCCCCTCCTAATACCATAACATTGTGGGTTAGAGCTTCAATATATAGATCTTGGAGTGACATAAACTTTCAGCCCACAACAGTGGCTCCTTTGTCTTCCGCAGCATGAGGAATCCCAAATGCCCAAGAGGCAGTCTCAGCCTCTAAATGAAGGGATCCATGATGGTGTTTCCTGGTCTAAACATTTCTCCCTTGGACAGGGGGACCTCTGGACCCACTGAGTCCCAGGTGACTGGCAAGGAGAGCAAAAAGTTCTTCCGGTGAGATTTCAGGAGTCCTTTTGGGAAGGACCACTCCCATCATCTCTCCTTGGTTCCTGGAAGGGAAAATCCTGGCAGTGTCTAAATCTGGAAACGGTGGTGTTAGTAGGAGCCCTCCAGGTGAGGAAGACAAATCCATACCCAGAACGCGAGTCTGTCCCTGTGAGGACAAGGCGCTGTCCACAGACCCCAGTCTTGTCATTGCAAACAAGGGATTATTGTTTTGCCCCTGAGTTGTGACCCTGCCCTTGGAGACGCGCCCTCTGCTGGCCTTTCCTAACATCTGCGGCCACAAGCATCTAATCTGCCCGTTAGTTCCGCCCTGCTTTCGGTAGCCCTTTCTCCTGTTATTTGAGGAGTTTCAGATGTCTCCTCCTAATGTCATTGATGATGATGTTTTGTGGTTCTGCTTCTCATTACTCTTGTTGCTTTTGTGGGACTTCCAAGAAGAATAGAGACAAATGTCATTTTATTGTAGTTTTAATACCGGAATCTGGTAAGTTTCAAAGTATGACCATTCTGAACGTTCATATTATCAGATTACATTTTAATGTTAATTCTGGCACGTATTCTGACATTCTTAAATGAATTTTGGAAAATCTGGGTTGATGCAGTACTAATAAATGTCTGCATTTAGTCAAACCTTTAAAGATCAAAATTCCAAAGTGATCCAGTATAAAGAGAGGCAAATCCTACCGACACTGTTAGAAATAAAAGCACTGGTCACCCTGGAGGAGGTGGTGATTGGAAAGGGTCAAGGGTCAAGGGGGGGCTTCTGCAGTGAATGAGATCCTATTTCTTGATGCGGGTGCTGGTTATACAAGTGTGTTCAGTTTGTGAACATAATTGAACTGCATGCTTCCGACACCTGACTTTCCTGTATCTGTGTTATGTACCGATAATAATTTCCTTTTTAACCCCAAAGTAAAACAGCCCACAATTAAAAATAAATCAGGATCCCTGCTAGCTCAGTTGGTGCAGCATTTAACTGCTGATCTCGGGGTTGTGGGTTCAAGCCCCACACTGGGTATAGAAATTACTTAAAAAAAAAAACTATGACCTCGGTAAATGCCTGATATTTATCTAGCTCAATTAAAAGAAAAGGGAGAATTTTGTGCAAAAACTTCAAATGTCTGAATTTTGCCATATTCTGTTTATTAAGGATGCTATCTTTGATGGTAGGGATAATGATCTCTCCTGTGGGGAAAATGGTTTTCTCCAAATAACTGGGTCCCTAGTGATACAATGCTAGCGGGGACGAACACCCCAGCTTCTACACTATACAACGAATTCTAGCATTTGGGGGATACGTCACTGTCTCTCATATGCCAGCCTGCCTCCCATGGCGGGGCTAGGGCTCCAGGGTCAGGCACTTGACTCAGACTCTTGATTTGACCTTGAGGATCCCTAGGTGGCTATTTGGGTTTTTTAATTGTTGATTTTGTTTTTTTATTTTGTTTAGTTTTTAAGTGGGCTCAGCACCTAGTGTGGGATACAGAACTTGAACTCATGACCATGAGATCAAAACCTGAGTTGAGATCAAGAGTCAGACACTTAACCAACTGAGTCACCCAAGCACCCCCTGCACCCAGGTGTCTCCTTGAAAGCACCCTTTGACATACTCTTCAGTTTGTCCCTGAGACTGCCTGGGGACAAAGGAAAAATGATAGAAACAGAGACAATGGATGGGAACTTGAAATGTTTTTCTTGAGGCCCATCAATGATATGTTCAGACCATCTCTGTTTGTCAAGCCTCTAAGAAGGTTCTTAGATTTGGGCAATATTAACATTTGGGGCCAGATGATTTTTGTATATGTCAAGGACACACTTTATATACTGAAATGTAATGAGAGTCTGTGATTCTTAAAAATTCACAATCTAGGTTTATTTATTTATTTATTTTGCAACAGGTTCGCTGCCAGGAAACAGATGTTCTGAAATCTACCACCAAATCTGGGCCACAATGTGAAAGAAAAAGACATCAACATCCCCTGCACTGGATGTGTAGACCTGGGCAGGTATGATACTGGCCATCTGATCTACAAATGTGGTGGGATCCACAAAAGAACCAATGAAAAATTTGAGAAGGAGGCTGCTGAGATGGGAAAGGAGTCCTTCAGCCCCGCCTGGGTCGTGGATAAACGGGAAGCTGCGTATGGTATTGTCATTGATCTATCTATGGAATATTCAAGAACAGCAAGTGTCATGCTAGCATCACTAATGCCCCAGGACACACAGACTTTATCAAAAACACGGTCACAGACATACCTCATGGGCTGACTCTGCCGCCCTGATTGCTGCTGCTGGGGTTGGTGAATTTGCACTAGGTACTTCCAAGAATGGGCAGACCTGCGCACAAGCTCTTCTGGATTCCACATGGAGTACAAACCCGCCAATTGTTGGTGTTAACAAAGTGGATTCTGCTGAGCCTCCCGACAGCCAGAAGAGATATGAGGAAGATGTTAAGGAAAGCTACATCTACATTAAGGAAATTGGTTACAGGGATGCCTGGGTGGCTCAGTTGGTTGGGCGGCTGTCTTCGGCTCAGGTCATGACCCCAGCTTCCTGGGATCGAGTCCCACAACGGGCTTCTTGCTTGGCAGGGAGCCTGCTTCTCCCTCTGCCTCTGCCTGCCACTCTGTCTGCCTGTGCTCGCTCGCTCTCTCTCTCTCTAACAAATAAATAAATAAAACCTTTAAAAAAAAAAAAGGAAATTGGTTACAACCCTAACACAGTGGCATTTGTGCCAATTTCTGGTTAGAATGGTGACAGCATCCTGGAGCCAAGTGCTAACACGCTTTGGTTTGAGGGATGGAAAATCACCTGTAGAATGGCAATGGCAGTGGAACCATGATGCTTGACGCTCGGGACTGCATCCTGTCACCAGCTCATGCAACTGACAAGCCCTTGTGTCTGCCCCCTCGGGACATCTACAAAACTAGGGGTATGGGTACTGTCCCTGCGGGCCATGTGGACATTGGTGTTTTCAAATCTAGCATGATGGTTCCCTTTGCTCCAGTCAGTGCTATAACAGAAGTAAGTATAACTGAAGCTTCTCGCTCTCCCTGTGCTCCTCCCCCACCCTCTCAAATAAATAAATAAAGTCTTTAAAATAAAATAAAATCAGCAATTTTTTTTTTAACAGACCCAGGACTTGATCTCATGACCCTGAGATCATGACCTGAGCTGAAATCAAGAGCCAGCCCCTTAACCCACTGAGTCACCCAGGTACCATGAAAATCAGTAATTTTTAATGGAAACAACTTGACCAAAAAATCTGTCACAGAATTTTGAGATCCATTTAAACAAAGTTCAATGAGGAAGAAAAAAATCCTGGTCTCATCACCTAAAATCAACAGTAGTGGTAGATCAGTTAAGAAGGATCACTAGGAAAAACATGTACCAAATTCTTGGTGAGGAGAGGTGCTGGTGCTTCAATGGCTATGTAGCACCCATGTCTCTTTTCCTTTTAAGGAATTACCTTTCGCCTTAAGGGAAAAATTGGTGGGAGTGTTAATTCCTCTGTGGCCCCATGGGTTAACAGGAGAAAGGTCCTTGATCCAAGCTGGGCAGTTGAAAACATGTGGCTGGAAACTTGATCCTGGGGCAAGTGGACGAAGAGAACTGTGAGAGGCTCTAGCTGCATGACAAGTGCCGCTGATGACAGCAGTGGTGGCCTCCTGACCAGGAGTTTCTGGCTCTCAGAGTCGCTGTGCTCTCAGCGCCTTGCTTTCAGGGAGCCATTGGTGCGTCCTTGACTCTTGCCAGTCCCTGAGCCTGGCCGTCCAGCTTTGCCCTGCTACTTAGTGAGTGGTACACCCCCCCCCCCCGGCCCCGTGTCTTTCCAGTGAATTATCATTTGTTTTGCCTCGGTTGAGCTGGTTTGTTTCCATTGCTGGCACCTAGAGGGAACTAGCAAAGGAGATTGAAAAGAAGTTGTTTGGAGAACAGAGGAAATGGGATTTTCTGGAAGCCTGGGCAAAGAGTGTGTTTCAACAAGGAAGGACTGATCAGATTGGGGCACATGGCTGGCTCAGTCCGTAGAGCATGCCAAGGTTGTGAGTTCAAGCCCCATGTTGGGCAAATACTTTATGTAAAAAGAAAAAAAAATTACTCATATTAAACAAAAAAAAGGAAGGACTGGTCAGGAACTTCAATCTTTGGGGTAAAGTTAAGCAAGATAAGGACTAGAAAGGTGTTTCTTAAATTTGCCAGTAAATGGGGCGCCTGGTGGTTGAGCATCCAACTCTTGATTGCAGCTCAGGTCATGATCTTGGTGTCGTGAGATAGAGCCCCGGGTTGGGCTCACTGCTCAGCCAGGAGTCTGCTTGAGATTCTCTCTCTCACTCTGCCTGCCCTGACCCCCCACCCCGTGTGCATGTGCTCTCTCTCTCTCAACTAACTAAATAAAAATAAATCTTTAAAAAAGTGCCAATTAAGAGGTCACCTTTGAGAAGAAGTTCGCCCATCAGCAGGAGAGTGAGGAGAGTATGGCAGGTGGGGTAAATGGAGACCCTGGGCACGTGGAGACCACTCTTGAAGGCCCCTGGCTATAGGGAGGGAGGGCGCTCAGGACTCACATGAGATGCCCAGGACCAAGGGTGAGCTTTTAAGGAATGGAGAAGCTGTAGAGTGTTTCTGGGCTCAGTGGAGGTAATGTGGCAAGCTAAAGGCACAGGCGAGAAGGCAATTAATAGGCTTAGATCTTTTGAATGTCTATAAGAGCCAGACCAGTTTCCTGAGGAGAGAGGGGATGGGTTCAGAGCCAAGTCAGAGAAAGGGATTGGGTTGTAACGAGGGACAACTCTGCATCTGACACAGGGAAGGGAAGAAAAGGGGGAGCTGACAGAGGTGAGAGAAGAGGAAAATGTGGAATTTGCTTTTGTTGTTTTTTAAAGGGTTGAAGCGAGGTGAAAGTGTTTATTTATTTATTTTTAAGAGTCTTTTTAAAAAAGATTTTATTTATTTGACAGACAGAGATCACAAGTAGGCAGAGAGGCAGGCAGAAAGAGGAGGAAGCTGACTCCCTGCTGAGCAGAGAGCCTGATGCGGGGCTCGATCCCGATGCGGGGCTCGATCCCGATGCGGGGCTCGATCCCGATGCGGGGCTCGATCCCGATGCGGGGCTCGATCCCGATGCGGGGCTCGATCCCAGGACACTGAGACCATGATCTGAGCTGAAGGCAGAGGCTTTAACCCACTGAGCCACCCAAGCGCCCCAAGAGTCTATTTGTTTATTTGAGAGAGAGACACAGCTAGAGAGAGATCATAAGCAGAGGAAGTGGGAGAGGGAGAAGCAGGCCTCCCGCTGAGCACGGAGCCCTATGCAGCCTGATCCCTGGACCCCCCGGGATCATGACCTGAGCTGAATGAACCCTGGTGAGCGAGCCCCAAAACATCTACCTTAGAGAAGGAGGGAGGCAGAGAAGGCCGGAGGAGAGGAATGGAGTGGGAGATTCAGGGGAGCACACCGGACGCCTAAGCAGGCAAGTCAAAAGTCCAAAGGGCAGAGAACCAGTTTGTCCTGCCCAGTGCTTGGGCATGGGTATTCTGTTAGGAGAGTGATCTTGCCTTAGGGAACCAGGGGGTATTGTCACTGTTCAGTGTCCCCAGATGCTGAGTTATTCCCTGATCTTTATTTCTCCATGTGTTCTGGTTTTAAAATTCAGTATTATGGGGGCTCCTGGGTGGCTCCATCGGTGAAGAGTCTGACTTTGACTCAGGTCATGATCTCAGGATCTTGGGATTGGGCCCTGTCGGGGAGTCTGCCTCCTGTCTCCTTCTCCCTCTCTCCCTTCCCCTGCTCCCCGTCTCTGTGTGTGTGTCTCTCTCTCAAATGAACAAGTCAAACTTAAAAAAATAATAAAAAATTAAAATTCAAAACTACATTCCTAATCTTAGAAAGGGGGTAAGGATATCAGTTACCTTTCTCCACTGATTGTTTAGTTTTTAATAAAATTTTAATTTGGGGAGCATCTGGGTAGCACAGTGGGTTAAGCACCCAGCTCTTGGTTTCAGCTCATGTCCTGATCTCAGGGTCATGAAATCCAGCCCCCAAATCATGCTCCCTGCTCAGCATGGAGTCTGGTTGAGATTCTTTCTCCCCCTCCCTCTGGCCCTCTCATTTTTGCTCACACGTGCTCTCTCTCTCTCTCTCAAATAAATACTTCTTATTTTAATTTAAAAAAATAAAATTTTAATTTTGGAATGTCAGATTTACAGAGAAGTTGCAAAGACAGAACGGAAGGCTCCCATGTACCCTTCAGCCAGTGCCCTCTGGCCTTAACATCTTACATCGCCATGTATACTTGACATAAGGAAGGAATCGACGTGGGCATATTACTGGTAACTGAGCTCCACACTGTTTTCCTCCTGTTTTTTTTTTTTTTTCTCTTTCAGTTTCAAATCCAGGATAGCATATTGCATTTTGTATTTAGTTGGTTTTAAAGAGTAGGAATTCACTTAGGGATGGTCCTCTTGCACGAGTTTTGCAAGAAGAGTTTAAACTTTTCAAGATGGTCAACTGAACGGGTCTGAAAAGCTTAAAGTCTGTGTTTCTTTTATTACGTTAATTTGCAAGTCAGACGCGTGCGCACCTACACATACCCCCAAACCATATATTCTAACTACAGTGTGTTGTTGACCATGCTTTAGGGTAGAAACCAAGACATATGTTTATTATATATGTCCGTTGCAACAGCACGTTTGTTTCCCTATAAACTCCCCTTAGTACCGAAAATAAATGTTCGGAGCCAGCCCTAAGGACAAGGATGGGGAGAAAGTTTTGCAGGTGTGGCTGCCCACCGGGAAGCTAAGCTTGAAAAGGTAAACAAAATGGGAGCATGCCATCTGTTCTGTCGGCAGTTCGTGCTTCCTAAGGATTTTTTTACTTTAAAAAAAAAAAGTGTAAGTTAAGCAAAAGTTAAGTGCTCCTGTTTTGTGCCTGATCTCCGCCCTCACTTGCAAGGTCTCAATCGCAGTATTTCAAAATCGCGTACAGGCATCTCCTAATTTGTACATACAGTTCTCGAGATCGCTGTTAGAGACGCCAAAGAACCACAATTCAAAATCTACTTCGCTGCCCATTATTGCCTCTCCCTCCACCAAAACTAATCTCCGTGCGACCCAGATGGGACTCGAACCCACAATCCCCAGCTCCGGAGGCTGATGCCTTATCCATTAGGCCACTGGGTCACCACAGGATCCGGGTTCTCACACCGTCTCCTTACGCGATGCCATCATCGCGCCCCGCCCCGCCCCGCGCTCCGCGGCCTAGCGTCGGGCGCCGAGCGATTTGGGAGCCGCCCCCAGCGGCTGCAGCGCGCGCCTGCCCCCCCTCCGCTCCCTCCGCCCGGCCCATCGCCCGCGTCCCCGTGCGCCTGCGCGTGGCCTTTCCTGCCCCGCTGCTCCTGGGCTGCGTGGCCGGCACGCGGGAACTTCTGGCGGCTTTCTGCCTGCGGGGTTCTCCTCGGAAGGTTCTCCGTCCTGGCTGCGCTTTAGGCGCCCTTGGGGGAACTTGGACGAAATTCCAATGCCTGTCTTCCCTCTGTTCTAATTGTTTACCTGAGCCCGGGCGTCTGCATTTTGCAAAGTTCCCTGGGACCGGCTGCTGCCCCTTCTCGCAGAGCCTGAGCTCCTCCCGCACCTACACACGCCACTACCTTCCCGTGTCTTACTGCCCCTCCTTCCCTTTCTTTCCCGCACTTACTCAGCGTGCAGCGTTGTCATAAACTATTATATGCTGGGGACTGTTGGGGGATCCCAGAGGAACAAGCTTTTTTTTTCTCCCCCAAATCTGCCCTTCTCCCTCACTCGTTTAACGTCCATGTTTCTCCCCTGTCTCTTCTTTACCTCCGGTTTAAAGGGTCCGTCAATACAAAACAATAGGGATTTTGTTTGTTTTTATCCTACCCGGGATCTTGGATAAGGACTCAGAGACTTTTGGGTTCCAGAGCATGTGAAGATGCTGTATTCGTGATTTTTAAAAATGCACAATTTCGTTTTCTCCTTAGACACCGAACGCCTGCTCATTGCAGAATTGTATAAAGCACCTGGAAGCCAAACGATGAAAATTGAAATTGACCAGGATTCTACCACGTGGAGCTTTCCACTGTTGGCATTTAGGTGTGTATCTTTCAAATCTTCGATATTTGTGTGTCCTATGTCACATGTTTTCGTACTTGTAAACCCTGAGTCATTAAGGAAATGCTTTTGATGAAAATTAGGACGTTATTAGTAAATAACAATTCACTAATCGTTTAGCATTGGTGGTACAGAAATGACAGTGGGTAAAATTGACACCTCAGTGATTCAAGGCAGTGGAACCAAACTGGTAATAGTCATCCTTCATGTTAGCACACTGGCCCTCTCCTGAATCTCCCTCCAAACTATAAAAGCTAAGAGTAGAGGGTGTATGGTACCCCCAGAACAACATTGTGTCTTTCAAAGGCAACTTTCACTTTGGACATCTTATTTCTGTTTCAGGTTGTTTTCAGGTGAGGGTACGGAATAGTGGCTGAGAGCATGGCAGCATGGGTCTGACTGCTGTCTGCCATTTACTGGCTGTGTGAACCTGGACAAGTGAGTTAACCCCTCCTAATTCAGTCTTCTCTTCTGTGAAATGGTACAGGTACTAATAATACTACAACACAGAGTTGTGAAGATTAGATGTATTAATATACGTAAAACACTTAGAACGCTTCTGGGCATATGGTACTCCATATTTTCAAGCAAAAGAAAACTCAATATAACTAGCTTAAAAAACGAAGTTTATCGGGTGACATAATTGCAAAGTTATATAATTATAATCTTCAGAGGTAGGGCAGGCTGTTGATCAGAGCTTTCATGGTTTCTCTACAATTGTCCTATTCAAATTTCTGGGACTCACATCCCCCAGTCCAGAAGAACAGAGCCTGCTTTCGTATCTCGAGTCATTAAACAAAAGACATAGGCTTCCCAACTGAATGAATTTAGGTCAGATGCCTCCCTGAACCATTCATAGTAGCCAAGAGAATCCCTAGCAAGGACTGGTTTAGGGGTGAATTCTTTCCACATTTTTGCAGTCGGGGATGGGATCATACTGAGTATGTGGGAGTAGAATCAACTCCCAGTGAGCCCCACGGCTGCTACACAATGAGTGAGGCTGGCAAAAATGCCTGCAATAATGGACAAAGTTCAATGTTTGAATTTATTTATAGTAATAAATAAAATCAATACAACATTTCTAAAAATACCATTTTTAGAATACAAAAAAATTGCAGAAAGAAACAGATCTTTAAGTCTGATGCTCTGATAACCATTTGTGATGCAAGATAATGCAAACATTTTCAGAAAAGTGTAAAATACAGCATAGAATGACATATCAGAGCAATTGGCAAAACTTGAATACAGACTATATAATGAATAATAGCATCAAAATTCAGTTGTCTTGGGGTCCCTGGCTGGCTTAGTGATAGAGCATACAACTCTTGATCTCAGGGTCATGAGTTAGAGCCTCAGGATGGGTGTAGAGATTACTAAAACAAAATAAAACACACACACACAGAAAAACAAAAAACCTTTTTAAAAGAAATCCTTAAAGGGGCACCTGGGTGGCTCAGTCGGTTAAGCTCTGCCTTCAGCTCAGGTCTTGATCCCAGGGTCCTGGGATCGAGTTCTGCAACAGGCTCCCTGCTCAGCTGGGGTCTGCTTCTCTCTCTACCTCTGTGCTAGCTCTCTCTCTCAAGCAAATAAATAAAACCTTAAAAAATCCTTAAACAAAACAAAAAAAAGTTCATTTGTCCTGAATTTGATGATTGTGGTTGGTCATGTAAGAGAATGTCATCAGAAGATACACACTGAAGTATACAGTGGTTAAGGGACAGAATTTCTGAAATTTATACTCGGTTCAAATGTATATACATATGTGTCTTTTACATATTACTTTTACACACCCACGCTTGTGTGTGTGTGTATGTGTGTGTATACATGAGAAATAGCAAATGTGGCAAAATGTTAACATTTGGCAAATCTGGGTAAAGATTTGCAGCTCTTCCGTATTTGAAAGTATTTAAAAATAAGAGTGGAGAAACAGGCACAAGAAACCTTTTATTACCAGATTTGTGGCTTCTATGCAGTCTTTAAGACACAAGCTAAAAAAAAATAAAAGAACTAAAAAATGCAACACAAACCTGCCTTAACCCTTCCTTCCATAATGGCCAGAAACCCCTACCAAGTTCCTACTGTGTCCTATCAGGGAGAAAACTCTTAGCAATATGTTTCCATATCAAGATTTTTTTCTTTTAACCCACCCCCTCTTTATCAAGATTTTTAAGAGAATTATTTTGGAAGTCAGCTGTGGTGCTGTGGTTAAAGCAGCCGCCCAGGCAAAGAACCTACAAGGGACGTCCCTAGCGTAAGCCTTCAGCCTAGGCCCCAGGCGCTGAGAACTGACCCGCTGCATGCCGGGATCTGGAGTCTTTCTTCCCTCAACTGCAAAGCCTTCTGGGATTGCCCGGCCGCTCCCATATCTCGCGATGCTATCATCTCTTCTTGGCCATTTGACCCCCCCCAACTTAACGTGTTTTTTAAACTCGCCAATGGACACGCAGCGTCGGCTCGAACTAGCCAATCCGAATGCGGGGACACCGGGAAATTTAAATCGCGCCGGCCGGCTGCACGAGCCACACCGTCTTTGGGGTGATCCGTGGTGGACGTTTTGAGGGCAGCTGACCTGCAGCCTGCGCGTCCCGGACCGCCTCCCGTGGAAGCCTGAGCCGGCCGTGTAGGTACGAACTCAGGCCGGAGCCCGGCCCGAGTGATAACGGCAGGCGTGCAGGCCGCCCTCCGCTTGCGGGTGGCGGGAGAGGAGGCCGGGAGCACACGCCCGACCTGGCTCTGGCCTCCCTGGCTGGGGAGGCCCCGGGGGCGTCGTTCGTTGACGAGGCGGGTGTTCCGCGGTGCGAGTGCTTGGGTTTTAGGGCGCCGAGGCTCTGCCGGGAAAATCCGGGAGGCGGCCCGGCGCCTCTGGCCGGTCCTCCGCGGGTTTCCCCGCTGCATCTTCCCGGGTGGGGGGGCAGGGGAAGGGCCTGGAGATGGGGGTGGCAGTTGGAAGAACTGTCTCTTAACACGTAGGCCCAGGGCTGCTGTGACACAGCGTCGGAAAAGAACATCACGGAAGGAGAGATAACGAATTATAAGGAGGATTTGTACTTTTGTCCCCTTTGGGCGATCGCTCTTAAAGATCTCAGTCTGAAGGAAGGACAGTTGATCTCAGTCTGATTAAGTGCATTCACTCGAAATTCCTGCAAATGAAAATGTTGGCGAGATGCTGCGGATTGCAGAACTGTGTCTCGAGTTTTCAGTGGTGACACGAAATGTTGGTGGAGACTCCATAATGTGACGATGAGTCAAATATTTAATTTTCAGGCGTGGAGAGTGTACCTATTTTGGCCATTTAAAGACAATAGAGAGAGCCTCCAGGATATGGATTTATTGCTGCTAGGACATAGATATTAACTGTGAGCTCAGTTCCCCTACTTTTCCTAAAATTAACTACTTAATTGAAATAGTCCAATTGCACTGTCCAGTATGGTAGTCACCCAGCCGATGTGGCTAGTCCGGACCGGGATATGCTGTAAGCCTAAACTACACACAAGATTTCGGAGAATTAGTATGAAAAAAGTGTAAAATATCTCAATAACTCCAAATGCTATAACATGTTGAAATGAGAACATTATTAAATGTGTTCGGTTGAATAAAATAGATTAAAATTAATTTCACTCGTTTCTTTTTGCTTCTTTGAAAAATGTGGTTGCTAGGAAATTTTAAATTTACACAGCGTGCTTTCTCTTTCTGATGGACAGCATTGCTCCAGGAAGTCGCAGTCCTTCAGAAGGGAGGGGACTAATACTGTCTGGCCAGCTCACTATTTCATGGTATTGAAAAAGGAAGTTCCTCTTCTAATAGACAAGTGTGGGTCCAGTATATGCTTGATAATTCGGTGAATGCTTTTATCGACAAAGCAGAATGATAAAAGGGAAATTTTCTTTCTCTCCATCTTACAGCTTTCTCCCTTTGTCTCATAACCATGTCCACCAACGAGAATGCTAATTCACCAGCTGCCCGCCTTAACAGATTCAAGAACAAGGGGAAAGACAGTACAGTGAGTACCTCCTGTTGCTTTCCTTTGGTACTTTTTAAGTGCAAAGCTATTTGGGAAGGGATCAGAACTTGGAGGAAATTTGAAGTAAGTGGCCTCACTTAGCAACAAAAACTGATATAGTAGGTGAAGTGGTTTATCTTTTTCCCAGGAAATGAGGCGGCGTCGAATAGAAGTTAATGTGGAGCTGAGGAAAGCTAAGAAGGATGACCAAATGCTGAAAAGGAGAAACGTAAGCTCGTTTCCCGATGATGCTACCTCTCCACTGCAGGAAAACCGCAACAACCAGGTAAATATATACTTTAGATAATGAATCATGGCAAACACACAAAATCAATATGGTGCTTTTCTTAGAAATTTAAATAATAAGGGGCGCCTGGCTGGCCCAGCCGCTTAGGAATCTGACCCTATCTCAGCTCAGGTCTTGATCTCAGGCTTGTGAGCCCCTGGCCCCGCACTGGGCTCCACACTGGGTATGGAGCCTACTAAAAGAAAGAAAGAAATTTAAATAACATTCCTAGTCTAATAGTTTTAACTATGGACTCTGTGAAGAGCTTTTTTTATATTCCCAGTCAGTAATTCTGTTGCGTTGTCTTCTTTCCTGCCCACTCTCCATAATCTGCCGAAGCTCAGTCCAAGGTCTCCTTTAGCTCTAAACTCCCTTCAAGTTTCCCTGCATTTCTAGCCACCAGTGCAGTCCGCAACTGGCCATTCCAGTGTTAACTGAAAGTTAGTGTGTCTGGAAGCAATCACTTTCTGGCTTTTTTTGGTGTACCCTTTTTTTTTTTTTTTTAAAGATTTTATTTATTTATTTGTCAGAGAGAGTGAGCACAAGCAGACAGAGTGGCAGGCAGAGGCAGAGGGAGAAGCAGGCTCCCCGCTGAGCAAGGAGCCCGATGTGGGACTCGATCCCAGGACGCTGGGATCATGACCTGAGCCGAAGGCAGCCGCTTAACCAACTGAGCCACCCAGGCGTCCCCTCTTTTTTTTTTTTTTTTTAAGATTTTATTTATCTATTTGACTGAGAGAGATATCAAAAGTAGGCAGAGAGGCAGGCAGAGGGAGAGGGGGAAGCAGGCGCCCCGCTGAGCAGAGAGTCCAATGCAGGACTCAATCCCAGGACCCTGACACCATGACCTGAGCCGAAGGCAGAGGCTTAACCTACTGGGCCACCCAGGCACCTCTTGGTGTACCCTACTTTTTGGGCTTGTCAACCAGCTCTGTTCAAACCTTTTTCCTCCTGAAATATTTTAGTGGTCCTCTAATTTATCTCTTCACTTCATTTTATGTTACATACTAAACAAAGTCTTAAGATACTGCTTTAGACCTCTTCTTTGCTTAAAAACTTGGTAGTTTTAAATCCACCCACCTGGGTGGCTCAGTGGGTTAAAACCTCTGCCTTCGGCTCAGGTCATGATCCTAGGATCAAGCCCCGCATTGGGCTCTTTGCTCAGCAGGGAGCCTGCTTCCCCGCCCCCACCCCTGCCCACCTCTCTGCCTACTTGTGATCTCTGCCTGTCAAATAAATAAATCTTTAAAAAAATAAATCCATATTCTTTGAAAAACAATTTTTTTAATAAATTAGATCAATCTTAGATTTTCAGTTTATCTTTTTTATCTTTCAAAGATACTGGGAACCTTTAGTGCCTCAATTTTTTTTCGCCACTGAATAGTACCTATGTGCTATTTCTAGAGTACTGTATGCAGATCCGATCTTATAGCACTCCTTGGTCAGCCTAGCAGGAAAAATGTTCCCTCTTCAGAATTCCTTAAAGCGTCCCAGCTGTGCACTAAAGATGGAGAGTAAATGCTAACGGAACATGAATATTCACCATTTGTTTTATGGTTATCTGTTTTTTTTACATTTTCCTTGTTAAGTTGTGAGCTCCTATGGAAAAGGGGATACTGTCTTTTTGAGTCAACTATAGCCCTGATTCTCAATCCCTTCTACTGCGATTACATGAAACATTTTTATAGCGCTGTACTCTGGAAATGCATAGATTGTAAGCTGAGATGTGAAGATCCCCAGCACGTTGCCTACATAACTCCATCCCTTTCTCCCTAACAGCATATCTGAAAGCAAATGATTGAGACTAATCTAGGAACAACCTTCATACTGCTCTAATTTCATTTATTAAATTATTCACTGTCTCCTCTCTTAGTGACAAAATGCTAGGATGATACTCCTTTTTTTTTTTTTTAAGATTTTATTTATTTATTAGTTAGAGAGCGTGAGCACAGGCAGACAGGCAGGCAGAGGGAGAAGCAGGCTCCCCGCCGAGCAAGGAGCCCGATGTGGGACTCGATCCCAGGACGCTAGGATCATGACCTGAGCCGAAGGCAGCCGCCCAACCAACTGAGCCACCCAGGCGTCCCTAGGATGATACTCCTTAAGTGGAGATTCCAGTGAGTCATAGACCAAGTTTGAGCCCTGTTCCGTATATGAAAGAACAAATATTTAATAGCCAAAATTAAATGTAAGGCTAAACTTTTTTAGTAACTGATTATAAACCTAAAAATGTCTTCACAATGGCAAGTGGGGAGTTACAATAGTTTGTATTTAATCTTAAAAATGATAAAAATGCTTTGTGAAATTAATACCACTCTCCTTGCAGGGCACTGTAAATTGGTCTGTTGATGACATTGTCAAGGGCATAAATAGCAACAATTTGGAAAGCCAGCTCCAGGCTACTCAAGCTGCGAGGTAAGTCTTTTCTGCCAAAGTGCCAAAGCACGGGTAACCTAACATAGCAGCCCTTTTGGATTTTTTTGGCGGGGAAAGAGACATATAGAGGGCATGGGAAAAGTAAAGGTTAAGTTGCCCATAGGTCTGTTTTCATTAGACTCTTCCCTTAGGTGAAACTGTGATTTTGCATAAATCACAGTTGCCAGAAGTCCTTTCCACCCCCAGTGATAATCGCTGTTAACCTTTTGGTGTGCTTTTTTAAGCAGATTACAAAGTTTTTGTTAAGGTGGCATTTCCACTTGGCTTCAGAGAATGGAAGAATTATATTTAGTGGGTGGGATTGGCACATTCATTTAAAATGGTGCATTTACTCCTACCTATCAAATACAAATATTTGTGACATCCATAACAAAGAATTAATAATTTCTATAGTTTGACAGTGTGCTGAAAAACAAATCCCAGTAACAAATGGTAAAGGAAAAGATACTTAAACTCACTGGTAGTTAGGGAAACACAAATTAACAGTGGTCATGTAATTGTGTCAGAGTTACAAGATCTAACGTTTATGGGGATGCAGAGAGGAGGCTAATTTATATGATTGGTAATATTTCAGTTCTGGAAAGAAGGTAGCTCAGGACACTACGTGTGGCAGCACCGTGCAACCAGTCTGTTCATCTCCGCTTAAAGCCCAGGAGATCTCAACATTTAGTACATTACTAAGCGGCTATCTCAAGTTCTAAAGCCTTGAATTGCATTTTAAATTGATTTTTAAAGTTAACAGACTTCTCTTGTTAATCATCTTCAACTTTTGTTTTTCTTTCTGCTTACCCTTAGGAAACTGCTTTCTAGGGAAAAGCAGCCCCCCATAGACAACATAATCCGGGCTGGTTTGATTCCAAAATTTGTGTCCTTCTTGGGCAGAACTGATTGTAGTCCCATTCAGTTTGAATCTGCTTGGGCTCTCACTAACATTGCTTCCGGGACGTCAGAACAGACCAAGGCTGTGGTAGATGGAGGTGCTATCCCAGCATTCATTTCCCTGTTGGCATCTTCCCAGGCCCACATCAGCGAACAGGCTGTATGGGCTCTAGGAAACATTGCAGGTACTTGGGTTTAAAATTCTTCTGACTGTCTCTAATCACACTGAGGTTGGGAGAAGTGCTTTGTCATAAGTAATAGTGACCTGTGTGTTAAGATTTAAGCTTGCTTGCTTCTAGTGCTTGTAAGGGGTGCCAGTGGCATCTCAGAAGTAGGTTAGGGAGTTTCCGGGAATATTTTCTTTGTGTGAGGACGCTGGTGCACTCCCTCACTGAACATGGATGGCGCTAGACAAGTAGATTATGATTAACCTTGCCCCTTTGTTTTAGGTGATGGTTCAGTTTTTCGAGACTTGGTTATCAAGTATGGTGCAGTTGATCCGCTTTTGGCTCTCCTTGCGGTTCCTGATATGTCATCGTTAGCAGTAAGTTACTGACTAAAGTCAGGTTACTCACTTCTTGATTCTGATTTTTCCACCCTCTCAAAGTATAGAGGGACCTCTCATTGCATTTTTCTTTCCCCTTAGTGTGGCTACTTACGTAACCTTACTTGGACACTCTCAAACCTTTGTCGCAACAAGAATCCTGCACCCCCGCTAGATGCCGTCGAGCAGATTCTTCCTACCTTAGTTCGTCTCCTGCATCACGATGATCCAGAAGTCTTGGCAGATACCTGCTGGGCCATCTCCTACCTGACGGATGGTCCAAATGAACGGATTGAGATGGTTGTGAAAACAGGAGTTGTGCCCCAGCTTGTGAAGCTTCTAGGAGCTACTGAATTGCCCATTGTGGTAAGTTGTAACCTTTAGAGGAGAATACAAACGTAGGAAGACGGTCAGCTGATACTAGTGTCGACACATTGTCTGTTCTAGGCCCTGAGGAGCCTCTGACTTGTCAAAACCTTTAGGGTGTAGTTTCTGAGTAGTGCTGGAAAAAAGAAAAGACAGCCGTTGGCATCAACATTTTTTTT
>RCUC01170165.1:0-30629 GCA_003697995.1 Taxidea taxus jeffersonii
AATGGTATATTAGCCATCAGAAAGAATGGATACCTACCTTTTGCATCGACATGGGTGGAACTGGAGGAGATTATTGCTATTTCCCCAAGACACACAGAAGAGGAATGAGTCACAAACAGGTCAGCTGCAAGAGAAAGGGAGCAGGGTGGGCAGTTGAGAAGACTGGCACCCTGAACAACTCCTCAGTCCCATATTCATTAGATACAAGATAACAGTCAAAAAAGTAGCCAAAGGAAATTATGGATAAGCAAGGTATCCCTGATCAAGCAGTATAGAATTTGTAGTTGAGTAAATACATTAAAATGAATCATCTAATTAACTACAGGTGATCTCTTGAGAAGGGGAGATAACAGAAAAAAAAAAAAAAAAAAAAAGCAGCAGGCACTGTTCCACCCTGAGCTGGCCAAGCATTCCCAGTTTCTTGGCTTCAAGGATGTTTATCATCCTCTCCTCCAGTGGCCTGTTGCTAGTACAATCTTAAGCATGTTTGGTCAGTACATTGTTCTGAGGGGGGTTATATTTCCCCTCTGTTTATGCAGAAGCAGGGAAGTTGATTTTGCTACTTCTTGATCCAGCAGTCCTCAGAAGGATTTTCTTTTTTTTATTTTATTTTTTTGTAAACATATAATGTAACCCCACCCCGCCTCTCCCAACACCCCTCCCCCCACCCCCCTCAGTTTGTTTTATGACATTAAGAATCTCTTTTTATTTGTCTCCCTCCTGATTCCATCTTGTTTCATATTATTTTCCTACCCCCTTAACCCTCACTCCCATTGCATCTCCACTTCCTCATATCAGGGAGATCATATGATAGCTGTCCCTCATTGCATCTCCATTTCCTAATATCATGGGGATCATATGATAGTTGTCTTTCTCTGACTGACTTATTTTGCTAAGCATAATACCCTCTAGTTCCATCCATGTCGTCACAAATGGCAAAATGTCATTTCTTTTGATGGCTGCATAGTATTCCATTGTATATATATACCACTTCTTCTTTATCCATTCATCTGTTGATGGACATCTAGGTTCTTCCCATAATTTGGCTATTGTGGACATTGCTGCTATAAACATTCGGGTGCACGTGCCCCTTCAGATCACTATGTTTGTATCTTTAGAGTAAATAACCGGTAGTGCAATTGCTGGGTCATAAGGTAGCTCTATTTTCAACTTTTTGAGGGACCTCCATGCTGTTTTCCAGAGTGGTTGCACCAGCTTACATTCCCACCAACAGTGTAGGAGAGTTCCCCTTTCTCCGCATCCCTGCCAGCATCTGTCATTTCCTGACTTGTTCATTTTAGCCATTCTGACTGGTATGAGGTGGTATCTCATTGTGGTTTTGATTTGATTTTCCCTGTTGCCGAGTGATGTGGAGCACTTTTTCAGGTGTCTGTTGGCCATCTGTATGTCTTCTTTACAGAAATGTCTGCTCATGTCCTCTGCCCATTTCTTGATTGGATTATTTGTTCTTTGGGTGTTGAGTTTGCTAAGCTCTTTATAGTTTTTGGATACTAGCCCTTTATCTGATATGTAGTTTGCAAATATCTTCTCCCATTCTGTCAGTTGTCTTTCGGTTTTGTTAACAGTTTCTTTTGCTGTGCAAAAGCTTTTGATCTTGGGGTGCCTAGGTGGCTCAGTGAGTTAAGCCTCTGCCTTCAGCTCAGGTCATGATCCTGGGGCCCCGGGATTGAGCCCCATGTCGAGCTCTTGTCCAGCGGGGAGCCTGCTTCCCCCTTTCTCTGCCTGCCTCCCTGCCTACTTGTGATCTCTCTCTCTGTGTCAAATAAAAAAAAAAAAAAGAAAGAAAGAAAATTAATTAAAAAAAACTTTTGATCTTGATGAATGTCAGAAGGATTTTCATGCACAAATGAGGACTAAGAATAAAATTATTATAGCAATAAAAAGAATTATAATTCCACCATAGTGCCAAGACTAGTTTGCTTGATCCAAGTAAAATGGTTTAGATCAGGCAGAATATCATCAATCCTTTGTGCAAAACTCACTCCTGGAACTAATTGTAATGACAAGTGAGTAATGCCTTGAATATCTTGAAGCTGTTTAATATCTAAAGTTAAATTGGTAATATGACAGCGAATCTTGTTCCACGGTATTTCCAAACTCTTAGGTGATTTAAAACAGTCGTGACCTTCCATAAATTCTTTTGTGTTTTATGATAATCAACAAAAGGGAATGGTGCCCAAAGTCCTCACCTATGCCAGACCAGAGACTCAGCTTCCCAAGTTAAGGTTTGTGGTAAAATAAGGTGATTAAAAACTTACCATTTTAAATTTTGATGAGAGGAGCAGGGTCTCCCAGTGCAATTGGTGACTGTCACCCCCATAGGGGACCAGTCCCATACAATCCCATAGGAATCATTAATGACAGTGGGGTAAGAAACTCAACAATCCCCCCACAAGGGGCAAATTCCCTCATCAGACCATATCTATGTCAGTTTGCATTTGGGAATAGGGGGTTCCATTGTGCTATAGCTAAGGACTGATATTCATTGGCTTGGGATCTTTTAGTGGAAACTTCATGTAACTGGACTTTAGTCAGACTATTGTTAGTAGGAAGGGCCACTAACCATCTTTGATCATCAGCGATAAGATAACTGGAAAGATTACAGATACATATTGGTCTATTTTGATATCCCAAGGTAAGATTAATGTTTGCACCCTCCTCTTGGGGCCATAATGGCAATCTAGGATCCAAAATTCCAGGTATCAATTTTGAGGCATTTAAATAAATTGGTATTATGTTTTCTCCCCATTCTACTGGATATGGCAGGGGAGGATTAGGTATATAAGCCCAATGAAGTTGTACATTTGTGCATAACATCCAGGAAGACTTATGGCTACCATGATGAAGGCCATCATAGCAGATCAGATGTTAGAAAAAGTAGCAGTTTCAATATGCTGTATAACATACATTGTATATATATATATATATATATATATATATATATATATATATAAAGAATCAGATAACAAATTAAATGCAGAAGAAACACCTTGAAATAATGTAATGACTGCCATTAATTCTGATTTCTGTGCTAAGAATTAAAGCACTGGCCTTTAAATTTGCCTGTAGTTAAAGCAGCCATCACTTGGGCTAACAAATAAGTTTTATAAGTCTCTGTTCCCTTGTCACTCCCCCCTGAACAAGTTTGGCCATTAAATCTTTGAGATTTTTGAAGGTGGAAGATCTCATCTTTTGTAACGTCTTCCTGAATAGGGGTATAGAGTTGTCCCTACTTACTCAGGTCAACATTTGTCAGTTGGGGAGTATGTAGGGGAGTCACAAAATATGGAGGCAGCTGAGAGTAAAGAAGTGTCTCTGTGTGTGGTAAGGATAATTTTGCCTAGTGGTTTCCTTTCTTATATTTAGGACAGAGATGTGGTAACTTATTCCTTGCATTTCATGGAGGGAGTTTTCCTTTTTGCCTACACTGAGCTTTAGTATACACTGTCTGTCCACAGTTGAGCATTGTCCTTTAAATTTTCCTGTGGTCAGAGCAGCCATTGCTTGAGATAACAAATTAGCTTTAAAGGTCTCTGTCCCCACTCCTTGGCATAGTTTAATATAATCTGTCAATGCTCCCTTGACTTTAAAGTGTGCTACCAATTTATTACAATCTGTGTTGGAATTTTCATACATCAGCAGCTGAAGAATAGTATCAGCAGCCTCAAGATTATTTACCTGTCTTTTAATAGCTTCTTGTAATCTTGAAATAAAATCAGTATAGGGTTCTTTTGGACCTGCACAACCTTTTGAAAAGAACAATTATCTCCTTGAGATTCTATACTCCTTCAGGCTCTCAAACAACACCAGAGCTGCTCAATAGCTTGATCATTCATTTGTACCTGATCTTGAACCTGGGGCCATGGCCCAATACCCATGAGTTGCCCCATGGGAATAGAAACATTATTAGTTTTTACAGGCAGTGGCTGTTTCTGCATGATCTTTCCACCATGTTTTAAACTGTAAAAACTCACTCAAGGATAGAACTTTTCACTAATCATGACCAATCAATCGGAATACACCGTTTGCCTTCTGTGATACCTTGAATGATTCCCATTGCAAATGGGGAATTAACTCCATAATTTTTCACTGCCTGTTTTAACACATTCAGCAATTTGAATGGGATTGACTCATGTATGGCCTCATAGATACCATTAGGGTTGTTGGGATCATATCCCGGAGCGATATGTTCTCTGATAATAACCAGAAAATAAAATGTAAGGCATCTAGGTCTCCTGCTCAATTTGCCTCCATGAGGCCCTTTTGAATGGCCAATAGCATGAATTTTTCATCCTTTTCACTAAATGGCATCTTCTCATAGGATGGCAGAACTGATGGTGATGGTGATACTTGCTGTGGCACTTTAGCAATTGTTCCCTCCTTTTGTTCTGTTATAAGTGGGGAATGGGGATTCCTCCTTTATATATTCCTTTAGGATGACTTCAGTAATTCCTTTTCCCTCCGGGATGGCATGTTTAGGTTCCTCTTTAGTTTCTCCTTAACATTCATTATCACTATCCGAATCAGATGACTGTAAAGGCTCCAAAACATAGTGAATGAGAGTCCAAGTAGACCAAATACTAATCAGAATTGGTTTTCCTTTAGCACGCAAAAGTTGTAACTCATGACCTACTTTCTCATGTCTGTAGGTCTAAAGTACCTAATGCAGGGAACCAGGAGCAATGTTCTTTAATTACTCTTAAAAGCTCCAAAAGTTGGTCCTCGCTGACTTTTGCTCCTCCCACCTTTAGGAGCCATCTCAGTAAGCATACTTTAGGGCAATATTTGTTTGTGCTCTTTATGTTACCATACCCTGATATATACACCCACAACTCACCAGCAGAAAAAAGCCATGGCCATGTGGATGAACATGTTGGGGCTTCTCCAATTTTGTTTCAAGTCCCTGTTCTGGTACCACTTGCAGCTTCCTGATGGTGTACAGGAGAAGAATGAGGCCCAAACAAGTCATCTGCAAAAGAAAGGGAGCCAGAGTTGGCAGCTGAGAAGACTGTCACCCTGAACAACTCTTCAGTCTCTTATTTATTAGATACAAGATGACAATCAACAAAGGAGTCGAAGGAGATAATAGATAAGCAAGATATGCCTGATCAAGCAGTATAGGATTTGTGGTTGAGTAAACACATTTAAAGGGATCATCTAATTAACTACAGGTGATCTCTTGAGAAGGGGAGATAACAGGAAAAAGAAGCAGTCAGGGTACCACCTTGAGCGGGCCCTGCATTCCCAGCTGCTGGACTTCAAGGACATATATCATCCTGTCCCCCAGAGGCCTGTTGCTAGCACAAGTTTAAGCATGTCTGGTCAGTACATTGTTCTGAGGAATGGTTATAGATTATGCTGAGTGAAATAAGTACAGCATAGAAATAAAATTATCATATGGTTTCATTCATATGTGGAACAAAAGAGGACCATGGGGGAAGGGGCAGAAAACTGAGTGGGAAGAAATCGGAGAGGGAGACAAACCATGGAACACTGTTCACTCTGGGAAACAAACTGAGGGTTTCAGAGGGGAGAAGGGTGGAAGGATGGGGTGACCAGGTGATGGGCATTAAGGAGGGCACCTGTTGTGATGAGCACTGGGTGTTATAGGCAACTAATGAATGGTTGAACACTACATCAAAAACTAATGATGTACTATATGTTGGCTAACTGAATATAATAAAAAAGTGAAGTAGGAAATAATGATGACATAGAGACAGAACATAAAAGGAATTCTGGGGATGCCTGGGTGGCTCAGTCGGTTACAAATCTGACTCACTTTTGGCTCAGGTCCTGATCTGAGGGTCCTGAGATGAAGCCCTACAACAGCTCCACATGTAGCACAAAATTTGCTTTGTCCCTCTCCCTTCTCCCTCTAAACTTCTCCCTGCTCAGGTGCTCTCTTTCTCTCTCTCTCTCTCTCTCTCTCTCTCTCTCTCTTTCATCTCTTTAAAATAAAATGAATCATTTTTATTGGAAAAAAAACTTAACAGACATTTTTCTAAGGCAGATAGCAAAATTGTCAACAAACAAAGAAAAAGAGTCAACATTACTAATCATGAGGGAAATGCAAATCAAAACCACAATGTGATGCCATTCAACACCTGTCAGAATGGCTATCAAGGAGACAAGAGACAACAGGTGCTGGTGAAGAGGGTAAAAAGAATCATATATACATTTTTGGGGGGAATCTAAAGTGTTCCAACCACTATGAAAAACAATATGGAGTTTCCTCAAAGAAATAACAATAAATCTACCACAAAATCCGGATATTCCCTCCTGGGTTTATGCCCAAAGAAAATGAAAACAAAATTTCAAAGAGATATACACTCCTGTGTTTATCACAGACTTATTCACCATTACCAGGCTATGGGACAATCCAAATGCCCATCAATGGATGAATGAATTAAAAAATTATGTAGTTGGGACACCTGGGTGGCTCAGTGGGTTAAGCCTCAGCCTTTGGCTCAGGTCATGGTCTCAGGGTCCTGGGATCGAGCCCTGCATTGGGCTCTCTGCTTGGCAGGGAGCCTGCTTCCCCCTCTCTCTTTGCCTACTTGTGATATTTGTCTGTCCAATAAATAAATAAAATATTAAAAAAAAAGAATCAGCTAAGAAAATTTTTTTTTAAAAATTATGTAGTCATGAGAAAGGAGCATATTCTTCCATTTCCAGTAACATGGATGCACCTTGAACATATTATACTAAGTGAGAGATCAGTCAGAGAAATACAAGTACTGTATAATGCCATCTGTATGTGGAATCTAAACAACATAAATCTATATTTAAAAAAAAGATTAAAGTGGTAGTACCAGTGGATGTGTGTTCACATGTGTGTGGGGGTGGAAGTCATAAGATTAATGGTGTTTAAGTGTACACATTTGTAATAAGATTAAATAACAGAGATCTAATTAATAGTCTAGTGAATACAGATAATAACATTGTACTATAATTATGTAATATGATAAATATTATTATTTCATGAATCACAATATAGTATACAAATGTATCAGTGCAGCATGCTGTATATCTTACACAACATTGTATCTCAAATTTATTTTTTAAATTTAATTTAATTTTTTCAGTGTTCTAAGATTCATTGTTTATGCACCACAAACTGTGCTCCATGCAATACGTGCTTTCCACAATACCCGCCACCAGGCTCAGCCATCCCCATACCCCATCCCTTCCAAAACCCTCAGTTTGTTTCTCAGAGTCCACAGTGTCTCATGGTTCATCTGGTTCATCTCCCCCTCTGATTTCCCCCAACTCACTTCTTTCTCCATCTCCCAATGTCCTCTGTGTTATTCCTTATGCTTCACAAGTCAGTGAAACCATATGATAATTGACTCTTTCTGCCTGCCTTATTTCAATCAGCATAAATCTCCTCCAGCCCCGTCCAAGTTGATACAAAAGTTGGGTATTCATTCTTTCTGATGGAGGCACAATACTCCATAGTTTATATGGACCATATCTTCTTCATCCATTCACATGTTGAAGGGCATCTTGACTATTTCCACAGTTTGGTGATTGTGGGCATTGCTGCAATGACTTTTGATATATCTACAAATTGAATATTACTCGGCAATAAAAAATCAGCCATTTCTTTTCACCACTCATTTCTACTATTGTATTGGAAGTTTTTGATAATTCAGCAAATCCAGCAAAGAAAATAAACTATATAATTACTGGGAAGGAAGAAACAAAACTGTTTCTGTTCACAGATTACATCATCATTTATGTGGTAAATCTAAATGAATCAACAACAAAATTTGAATTTAAAAAGTGATTATAGCAAAATTACTGGATACAAAATCAGTACACAAGATCAATTGCTTTCTTATATACTAACAATAAACAAATGGAATTTGGAATTAAGAATAATACCATTTTATTTTATTTTTTAACAACACCTTTTTAATTAGCAATCCTCAAAATGAATACTTAGGTATAAATCTAATAAAATATGTATAGGATCTATATAAGTAAAAGTACAAAAGTATGATGAAAAAAATAAAAATAAGGGATGTCTGGGTGGCATAGTTGGTTAGCGGTCCAACTCTTGGTTTCAGTTTAGGTTGTGATCTCAAGGTCATTGATTGAACCCTGGGCAGGCTTTGCACTCAGTGTGGAGTCTGCTTAATAAAGTCTTCTCTCTCCCTTCCCCTCTTCCCCTCCCACTCATGTGTGCTCTCTCTCTCTCTCTTTCTCTCTCTCTCTCTCTCTCTTTCTGTCTCTCACTCTCCTACTGTAAAATAGATAAATCTTTAAAAAAATCAAAAATTAATACTAATATTAATAAATGGAGATATATTTCATGTTCATGGATAGAAAGACTAAATACTATCAAGATGTCTGTCCTTTCACACTTAATCTTTAGATTTAGCAAGTCAAATTTGGTCCCAGCAAGAGAGTTTGTATATTTTGCATATATTTTACATATAGAGGCAATATCATTCAAAAGATTGCACAGAGAGGTAAAAAGATCCAGTATAGCCAACACAACACTGAAAGAAGAACAAACAAGCAAGCAAACAAACAAACAAAAACAAAGTCACCTGCCTTCTAGACTAACTATATAGCTGTGGTAATCAAGACAGTGTGATATTAGCAAAAGAGGAGAAAAATAGATCAATGGAATAGAATAGAGAACCTAGAGAGAGACCCCTATGTGACCTGATCTTAGGCAAAGGAGCAAAGGCAATACAATGAAGCAAACATAATTTCTTGAAAACAAATGAGGGTAAGACAACTAAACATCCACATGGAAAAAAAAAAAAAACACAAAACAAAACAATTACAAAAATTAACCAAATCTTGCATAGGCTTGGTACTCTTCATAAAAATTAACTCAAATATGGATCATAGCAATAAATCTAAAATAAAAAACTAAAAAAAGAAAAAAAAATCTTCCAGAAGATAACAAAGTAGGAGAAAACGTGTATAGCATTGACATTTTAGATACAACAAAGACATATGTATATATGATAGATAACCTTGGCTTCAATAAAATTAAAACTTCTGTTCTACAAAGGGCATCAAAAGAATTAGAATGTAAGTCACAGAATTATCAAAAATACTTTCAAAAGAGATATCTAATAAAGGATAGCCTGTACCATGATTGTCTGCCTACTACCCACTGTACAGGGTACAGGTACTAAGAATTCTTCTTAGTCCTGTAGTATGTGATGCTTTATTCCACTGCTTGCACAATCACACTTTGGCTTCTGAATGGTTGCCGAATTTTAATTGTTGAAATAGGGACACATTCTGTTGCCATGATGCTAGCATTTCTGGAAAACAAGCTTTGATTTAGTGAATTTTGTGGTTATTAGGTATCACTGGCAATCATAAAAATGTTGTTTCTTATAATTATCTTGTAAATTACAATATGTGTAGGGTATCATAACCTCAGTTTTTCAAACTCAGAGTCTTGGATTCTTCCTTCTACCACCATAAATTATTAGTATTGGGACTTTCATCAATCATGACCTTGTTTGGGAAATAAATTATATCATTAACTTAGATAGAAAAAATAAGTTTGGGCACTAGGGTGGCTCAGTTGGTTAAGCAACTGCCTTCAGCTTAGGCCATGATCCTGGAGTCCAGGGATTGAGTCCTGCATTGGGCTCCCAGCTCCACAGGGAGTCTGCTTCTCCCCTCTCTCTCTCTCTCAAATAAAGAAATAAAATCTTTTAAAAAAAGAAAAAATAGTTTTTTCTTGGATATTTAACTTTTAACTTTTTTTATTGTCTTTTATCAGTGTTCTGCACAAGCTATATGAATTTATTATTTTACCGAGATTTAGGAGTGTATGTTCAAATAAGTGTGTGTGTGTGTGTGTGTGTGTGTGTGTGTGTGTGTGTGTGTGTTGTTTGGGACCATCCCCCATTATCATGTTTGCTCTCAGAAGAAAAATTACTCATTAAAAGTTAGAGTTCCAGTAATGAATTCCAGAAGATTTCCTAGAAGTAGAAGGCATGGACAATAGACCAATGTTACCCTATTTCAGAGTCTTCAGTTATTAGCTACTTTCATACACCCCATGGAGTTATAATCTATGTTATGAAGTGATGTTGTCAACAGGCAGAAACTATTCTACAGGCAGTACACTGCAACAGAAAGGAAACTCACCTCAAACATATAAAGATAGTGATTTAAGTAGTCTTAGAGTAAGAAATAGTGACAAAGATTATGAAGGTAGTTCCAAACTATATTTGTGACACACTGGTTTAAAGAAACAGAACAAAATGGTTTGGAAATTCAATGTCTTGGGTGCCAATAGGGTACTTGATTTTCTAAGAACTTATTACAATTTTATGCACAATGCTCTGTAATCCTCTCAATAAGGGATCAGAAGTATTTTCATTTTTCTATTTTTAAATTATGTATGCATAAAATGAGGTTTAAGTGACCTGCATTTGTGCTATCAGAGCTCTAATCTGGAACTGTTATTATTATTATTATTTTTAATGATCATGCTTGCCACATAAATAGAAAACCAAAGGCATGATATTTGGGATAGGAAAGGTAGACATTATATGAAATGAGGAATTTTCCTTTTAAAAATAGTAAGACAAGGAAAACCATCAGTTGAATATAAATTTATATATTTTTTTTATTTTCTTACTATGCATACATAATCCTTTTTATAGTTTAATTTGAACTGGTCCCAAAAATCATAAAATACAACACGTAGGGAATAAAAATAGCTTTGCCTGGGTCACCTGGGTGGCTCAATTGGTTAATCTTCTGACTCTTGATTTCTCCTCAGGTCATGATCTCAGGACCATGGAACTAAGCCCCCTGTGGTGCTCTGTGCTCAGCCCAGAATGAGCTTAAGATTGTCTCCTTCTCCGGGCATCTGGGTGGCTCAGTGGGTTAAGCCTCTGCCTCTGGCTTAGGTCATGATCTCAGCATCCTGGGATTGAGCCCCACGTTGGGCTCTCTGCACAGCAGAGAGCCTGCTTCCCCATCTCCCTCTGCCTGCCTCTACTTGTGATCCCTCTCTCTGTCAAATAAGTAAATAATCTTAAAAATATTCTATCCTTCTCTCTCTACCCCTCCCCAACTGCTTGCATGATCTTAATAGATAAATAAATAAATCTTAAAGCAAATAAATAAATAAATAAATAAATAAATAAACACACATTTTCCCCAAATTTAGTTTGTCAATCTGACACATAACATCATATTTCAATGTACAATTAGGTAAAACATGACATTTATTTCAACAAAGAACTTGACATTAAGTGAAGAAAAAGAAAAATGCTGGGATGCCGGAGGATCTCATGATCTCAGAGTCCTGAGACAGAGACAGATTGATTAAGACTCTCTCTCCTCTGCCCCCACCACCACTCTCACGCTGTCCCTGTCTCTCAATTAACTAAATAAATACTTCTAAAAATGCTGAGACCTGATCTATTTATTAATTTAACAAAATGCATATATGCTTTGAGGACAGTGTAGATCAGGGAAGATACAATGAACTATTTTCACTGTAACTCCCCCCCACCATGCTACAACTTCATTTAGAGTTTCCCTTTTTGACATGTACACCTGGTGGATTTTCTTCATTATTCATGACTCAGCACACATGAGCCTTATAAAGAACGCTTGCTTTTTAAAAAAAAAAATAAACTTTATTTTATTTTTCAGTGTTCCAAGATTCATTGTTTATGCACCACACCCAGTGCTCCAAGCAATACGTGCCCTCCTATTTAATACCTACCACCAGGCTCATCCAACTTCCCACTCCCCTGCCCCTCCAAAACCCTGTTTGTTTCTGAGTCCACAGTCTCTCATGTTTCCACTCCCCCTTCGATTTTCCCCAACTCACTTTCTTCTCCAACTCCCAGTGTCCTCTGTGTTATTCCTTATGCTCTATTCCCCTGTGCTGCAGTTAGAAGTCAGTGTGTCCAATTTTTTTTTATATTTTATTTATTTATTTGAAAGAAAGAGAGAGACAATGAAAGAGGGGACACAAGTAGAGGGAATGTGAGAAATAGAAGCAGGCTCCCTGCTGAGCAGAGAGCCCAATGGGGGGCTCTATCTCAGGACCCTGAGATCATGACCTGGGCCGAAGGCAGATGCTTAAGGACTGAGCCACCCAGGCACCCTCAGTGTGTACTGTTCAATGAGTAAGATGATGATATTTCTATGGATAGCCAATGTTCTCTGTACAGTCTAAATAAATTAATTAATGACTGTCAAAAAATATGAGAAAATAATATATAACTTGCAATAAAAGAGATAACTTTTAAGGTTTTGGATCAAATGAATAGAATTTACAACAAGGTAAGACGGTTTTCGAGAAAGGATGATGTAGAATGTGGCAATTGACTTGAGCTTTCAATACCTACATAAAACACATTTCTGATAAACAAATTACTTGAGAAATAGCATGTGTTTGAGGGGCTGTAGTGACATATTCAAAACACTAGAATTGGACAGATGGGTCAGGAATAAGCTTACAGCAGAGCTGAATGATAAATTATGATTTCATAGACTGAGTAAAGGGTCAAGAGTATGCTATGACATTTGATTAATAAGGAAAATATGTACAAATATCACATAGTAATTATAAAATATAGAGTCTGTGTGAAATTATGGCATTCAAAAACCTACCTTGAAATTTCAATTCCACTTTTTCATAAGTTATGCTTACATGTTTTTAATAAAGAACTTATATGTAGCAATATTTCATAAAATAATATAATACATTGGGGCCCCTGGGTGGCTCAGTCCTTTAGTGTCTACCTTCAACTCAGGTCATGACCCCAGGGTCCTGGGATCGAGCCCCACATCCAGCTTTATGCTCAGGAGGGGGCCTGCTCCCTGCCCCCTCTGCCTGCCTTTCTGCCTGCTTGTGATCTCTGTCTGTCAAATAAATAAATAAAATCTTTTAAAAAAAGAATATAATCTGTTACCATTAGTCACTAAAGGAGGGTCACAAAAGGGTGTCAGTAATGAATATTTGCAATAATTCTGACATAGTTTAATTAAGTTACTAATGTCAGTTTTTAGACAATCCTTAAAGTATAAGGATTCTGTCTACTGGCATCTTAAGATAATATCATTTGCCTTTGGGACACTGACAATCTTCCTAAGACTCTCTTCAAGGCTCCATTCACTTCCTTGTTCCTCAGACTGTAGATTAATGGATTCAGAGCAGGATTGATGACAGCATAAAATAAGGAGATTAATTTATCGCCCTCAGCTGAATATAGAGATTTGGGCCTCATGTACATGAACATACCTGTCCCATAATAAATGGTCACCACAGTCAGGTGAGAGCTACAGACAGAGAAAATCTTTTTCCTACCTTCTGCTGAATGCATCTTCATCACAGCAACCACTATGCAGAAATAGGAGAGAGTAATAAGAAGGAAGGGGAGCAAGAGGGTACCAGATGCACCTATCACCATCAGGGTTTCTTGCAGGGATGTATCAGCACAGAACATATGGAGAAGAACAGGTGCTTCACAAAAAATATGGTCAACAACGTAAGGGCTACACAAGGGAAGTATGGTGAGGTAGAGGGGCACCACTGAGGCAAAGAAGCTGATAGTCCATGCCCCTACAGCAAGCTGCACGCACACAGACCAGTTCATGATGAGCAGGTATTGTAGAGGGTAACAAACGGCCACATAACGGTCCAGAGCCATGATGGCCAGAATAATGCACTCAGCTGCTCCCATTAACAGGGAGATGTAGGTCTGGGCAAGGCAGAGTTCATATGAGATAATTTTCTTAGGAGCAAGGAGGTTGAAGAGCATCTTGGGGACCACAGCTGTGGTGTAAAATATGTTGAGAAAGGCCAAGTGGCAGAGGAAAAAATACATGGGTGTCTGGAGATAGGGATCAATTACCACCAAGATGATAATAGCTGTGTTTCCAAAGAGATTGACCAGGTAGACCCCAGAGAAGAGGAAGAAGAGAGGGATCTCAGCCTGAGGATGATTGGAAAATCCAACAAGGATCAACTCAGTGATGATGCTGGAATTTTCCTGAGCCATATTTGGTGCCAGCGATAAGCTAATGATATAAGCAGAAGAATAATGTTCTTTAAGGACATAGAATCATGGTCAAATATCAAAGAAATAATGTTCCTTTAACATTGAAATGCTTTTGAGGAGATTGTATTCAGTTACTTCCCAGACTAAATTTTCTTTCTTTCTTTTTTTTTTTTTTGAAAACTCTCTTTAAATGAATTTTGAAAAACATAATCACATATACTAGAATAAAACAAATTTCTATTTGATTGTTTTATCAGAGAAAAACAAGTTCCAATTTTAATTCCAAAATATGTATTAACATACACAAATGTATGTATGCACATATTGGCTAAATTTGCAGTATCAATATGTGGCAGAGATGGATATAGAGCTTGGATAATTCTGATAATCTGATTGTCATCCCCATATTTGCCACTTCTCGTGTTTCTGTTTAGAAGTGAGAGGCTCATTAGGATGCACACATTTTTTTCATTCATCAAGGTATGTTGTGTAGCTTTGGATTTAGAGAAGAATTTAGGTACATATTAGTTTAGACTTATTTGTGATCTGATCTCCAACACCAACTCACAAATATAGGCATGAGGAATAAGCTCTTCCATTTATATTAATCTTCACTAGTTTATATTTTTTTCACTAGTTGATATTTTTAAAACAATGAATTTCAGGTTGGAATAAAAACTTTCTGCCTCAGATAATGGGCTACCCAGTCTCTTCCAAGAAAAAAAAAAAAAAACATGTACACAAATTATCTTTTTTCTTTAACAAACTCATTTTCCCTCTTCTCAGAGTTGTATAAATATAGAACATGTGCTACACCAGCTCACACCCAATCCCCACTTTGTTTTCATGTACTCCCCTTGCTTCCTCCAAATTGTGTTTTTAAATGTGGGAATCTGTAACCTAATAAGTATTCATGGTATAACAAGGTAAATCCATTCTTGTGAAGCCAGTTCATCTTGACGTATAGTAAGGGTGGTACTAATGACATAGCAGCATATATAACAGTTGTATTTTCTAATTTTGACAGTGTTATAAATGTTTTATTTGGATTACTTTATCTATACTATGAGGCGACCTTCTGGGGTGGGTTCTTGGTTCATCCTCATTCTGTAATTAAAAAAAAAATACTATGCTACAAAGAATATACAAATATACACAACTACTTAGGGTTGATGACACTGAGCCAAAGCAAGGGGACATGATTTTGATTCGCACTCTTAATCCATAGCTTTGTTGATTGTCAGCCATTTATACAACTTACATTAACACAGATCACAGCAAAATAACTGCATGATCACTATTGACTCTTCCGTCACATCACTCTTAACAATTATGGGCATTTGTTCACAAATACAAGCAATGACATTTCTAGAAATGGCAATATCATATAGCTTTCATCCTTCCTCAGGATCAAAAACAACAACAATAAATATGTATTCACATGCTTACAAAGGAAGAAAAATCAGAAAGACTTGTCCAAAATCTAGGAAAAAAATTACTGTTTGGAGATGAGTCTGCTCTGACATCTAGTTAAAGATATTTCATAAAGAAGATAATGTGAGCCATTAAAGAGAATGAATAAAAATGCATAAAGATCCATTTCTTAATTAGTCCAATTCACCTATATGCCATTATTCAGGATTGACTTGATGTCCTGACTTCACCATTCTCTGCACAAACTTCACTGAAGAGAGGATTGTGCCATGGCTCATGCTGGAGTCAAGGATGTCTGGGTTCCATTTTATCTGCCTCAGACTGGAACCATCTTTGCTGACTATGTCTTTCTCTGAAATGTAGTAGGGGTTTGAGTGAGATGATGCAGAAATAAGTGTAACTCCTTATATATCATATAGAGTTCAGAGCATTTCACACATCTCTGTATTTTAAGATGTCAACAACAAATTGAGTTCCCAATCCCTAGGGAGCCTTGTTTGCTTTATGAATATGTGCTGGGTGCGGGGAAGGGTGAGGAAGAGAGAAAAACACAATTAGGTGCAGCTCAAATGAGGAAAAGTCAACTTTCCAATTCCAGTGTGTATGTCTATGTCACTTTGAATTCTCTTTTTGCTTATATCTATTTTAAGTATATGAAACAAATCTAATATTTTACAGACTATTTTCATGAGCTGGATTGCTCACCTGTATTTACTCTATAAGCTTGGTATCTTCACCATACCTGAAATAATGGCATGCACTGGTGTTTGTAAGCAGGATGGCAGACACAGTGCTGGGAAGGCTTTAGGAAACTGAGGTAAAATTTAATAGATATTTGGTATTCATGGATGAGAAATACATAAACCTCCCTGCAGATAAATGTTTGGGTACGACTAAGTTTAAATTTCTTAGAAACTATCAGATGGTTTTCCAAAATGGCTGTACCATTTTACATTCCCAGGAGCAATGAGTGAGAATGGTATCTGTTGTTCCACATCCTCATTGGCAATAGGTATTTTTAGGGTTTTGTTTGCTTGTTTGTTTTGTTTTGTTTTGTTTGGATCTTACCCATTCTAAAAGGGCTGCAAGATGGTGGTTTTGATTTCCATTTGCATATCAACCATAGATGTTAAGAATCTTTTGCTTACTTTTTAATTTTATTTATTTTTTATTTTTTTAGATTTTACTTATTTATTTGACAGAGAGAGAGATAAGAAGTAGGCAGAGAGAGAGGAGAAAGCAGGTTCCCTGCTGAGCAGAGAGCCCAATGCAGGGCTCTATCCCAGGACCCTGGGATGATGACCCAAGCCAAAGGCAGAGGCTTTAACCCATTGAGCCATCCAGGAGCCCATTGTTTATTTTTTTAAAGGTTTTATTTATTTATTTGACAGAGAGAGAAAGATAAAAGAGAATAAATAAGGGGAGGGGCAGAAGAAGAGGGAGAAGCAAGCTACCTGCTGAACAGGGAGTATGATGCAAGACTTGATCCTAGGACCCTACGATCATGACCTGAGCTGAAAGCAGACATCAAGCATCTTTTCTTATGCTCATTTTCCACCTCCACAAGTTCTCTGACAGGTCCCCTCAGGTACTTTACAGATTTTTATTTTATTTTATTTTCTGTTTTCTTATTGCTGAAATGTAGTTCTTTGTGCGTTTGGGTATAAACTTATTTGATACATGATTTGCAATTATTTTCTTCCAGTCACTGTCTTGGTTTTGCTTTCTCTTAATAATATATTTTGCACAGCAAAAGTTTTTAATTTTAATAAAATCCAACTTTAAAATTTGTCCTTTCATGTATCATTCTTTCAATTATTTTCCTAAAAAGTCATAATTAAAAAAATCATTTAATCTTATTTTCTCTAGAAGTTCTATAATGTTTCACTTTATTCATTTATTTTTATTTTTTGTCTGTTTGCTTTAAGTACTTTTAGAAAGATGTAAATCGAGTGCCCAGAATTTTATTGTATATCTATATTGAATCACTTTGGTACATTTTGTTGAAAGGACTACACTTCTTCCATTGAGTTGCCATTAAGCCATTGTTAACAATTAGCTAACTGTAACATGTAGGTAGGTGCACAGTACTGGGCTCTCTATACTGTTTTAGTGGTCTATATGCTTTTACTTTACCAATGCCAGACCATCTTCTGTCATTGTAGAAAGTAGAATGTAGGATTCTGTGGCTTTATAATGAGTCTTGAATTCAGTTTATTCAAATCATCCAGAGTTGTTTTCTTTTTCTACTTTTATCTTGGTTAGTCTAGATGCTTTGTCATATATAATTTTTAGAGTATACTTGTTAGTATCTATGAAATTGCTTGTTGGGTTTATTCCTGGGATTCTGTTGAAACTATAGTTCAAGCTGGGAAGAACTGACATCCTGACAATATAGAATTTTCCAATATATGAACATAGAAAATCAATTTGGTTATTTAGATTTACTTTGATTTCTTCATCCATATTTATATAGTTTTCCACATATAGAGCTTGTACATATAGTGTTGGATTTGGATATAAATATTCCATTTCATTTGCTACTATTGTATATATGCCCTTATATTTTTACTAATTTTTATTTTTTTAAATATTTCATTTATTTAATATATAGAGAGAGATCACAAGCAGGCAGAGAGGCAGACAGAGAGAGAGGAGAAAGCAGACTCCCCACTGAGTGCAGATCCTGATGTGAGGCCCAATCCCAGGACCCTGAGATCATGACCTGAGCAGAAGGCAGAGGCTTAACCCACTGAACCACCCAGGCTCCCCATCCCCTTTATTTTTAAATTCTAACTTTTCAAGGCTGGTATTTAGGAGAGAAAATGAGAGTTGCATACTGGTCTTGTACTCCACAACCCTGATAATATTTTAATAGTATCAGAGTTCTGAGATGAGCTAAGAACCAGATGTCTAGTTGGCCCACTAAGGCCATAGTGCAAACTGGAAAACAAACAAACAAACAAGCAAAAACAAAAACAAAACAAAACAAAACAAAAACTTTATTCACTTACTGAAATAGTTTTAGCCAAAAGCAAGAAAGGAGGTACCAGTTGTCCCAGTGTTCACTTTTTCCCATGGAATGACACTGGATCAGGGTCATATGGATAGATCAGGGTAGAAAGGAGGAATCAACCCATTGTTAAAGTACCCACTATTTTGGGGAACATGATCAAAAAGACATGGATATCAATCGACTTGTGAGTGAGTTAGACCTGAACACCTAGAGGCTCTTTTCTCTCTGCCCCATCCTTGGAGTGTGGATTTCATTTGCCTTATGGCTCCCACAGACTGCTCCAAAGACACATACTTGAGATATGATATGATATTGGAAACATTTACATTGTTTATGTGACTGGGCCAAGTTAAGGTCTCTTTCTACCATTTAAAATTCAGAAAGTGGGGACAGGGAACCATTCATCTTGCTGCCACTCAAGCCAAGCTTCAATTGTATGTTCCCTTTGCTATTATTAAAACAGCCACTTACCAACCTGGAGTGGCCTGCCTCTTTCTTAGAGGAGCCCATTTCAGATTACAACAAGATAGCCTCCAAGAGGGTTGTGAATGTACTCTCCCTCTCAACCAAAGGCTTTCTTTTTCCATGAGCTTGAATGCAAGGGGAAGGCTGTGTGAAGGGTTAGGAGCTGTAAAGGGCTGAATGATGAATCACATTGGAGAAAGGGGTCTGTGAGAGCTCCTAATGAGTAGGTGTCTCAGAGGTACCTGAGAAAGAGTTTAGCCATGGATCTGATTAAGAGGCCTCTGAATGAAGACACCTGTGGTAGGCACATGGATATTTATAAGAGCATGGTGGCTGGAGGGCCAGAGTATTAACTCTAACTTCCTCCTTATTCTGCAGTGCACTGGCTATACACTGAGTCTGGAATAAGTAGTGCAGTTTTTCCCTATAAGACCCACCAGGCAAATCATTTTTTAATACCCTATAGCTGGGCTTACATGATCACAGATAGGGTTTTGTCCTGGAGCCAAATCTGTTAACCTTAATTTATCTCCTTAGTTTCTTGGGCTCAGATGAGATACAGGTTAATTCAATCTCATGGCAAATGGTTTGACTTTGGAGAGCTGTGCCAAAAACTGGGTGATAAGTCTGAGGCCACAGAGAGAAAGGAAAGTCACAATCAAGTCCACCCCAAGCAGTATGCTCAGACCCACCTGGAGAATTGAATTTCACCATGAGCTCCAATCATTACCAAGTCAGGAAAAAATATCCCATAATAAATATTTTCTTCAGAGAACCTGAAGGCTTCTTTTATAAGCCACACAATAGACTGTTCTATTTTGTCATTCCATTGATCTGAGTGCAACAGAAGGTGTTGGCAATTGTACAGACAGGTCTTGGCTATCCACCAGGAAGTCAAGGACTTCCTGGTTATTCAAAAATACTGGTACCCTGTGACTCTGCGATTGCATTATTGGGTATTTACCCCAAAGATACTGACATAGTGAAAATAAGGGCCATCTCTACCTCAATGTTCACAGCAGCAATGGCCACAATCACCAAACTGTGGAAAGAGTCAAGATGCCCTCAACAGATGAATGGATAAATAAGATATGGTCCATATATAAATGGAGTATTACACCTCCATCAGAAAGGATGAATACCCAACTTTTGTATCAACATGGACAGAACTGGAGGAGATTATGTTGAGTGAAATAAGCCAGAGTCAATTATCAAATGGTTTCACTTACTTGTGGAGCATAAGAAATAACTTGGAGGACATTGAGAGAAGGAGATGAGATGTGAGTTGGGGGAAATCAGAGAGGGAGAGGAACCATGAGAGACTGTGGACTCTGAGAAACAAATTGAGGGTTTTGGAGGGGGGGGTGGGGATGTTGGATGAACCTGGTGGTGTGTATTAAGGAGCACGTTTTGCATGGAGCACTGGGTGTGGTGCATAAACAATGAATCTTGGAATGTTGAAAAAATAAAATTAAATTTGAAAAAATCATGGAACCAAAGAATTGAGTCTCACTCTTTTTGCCTCCAAAATTGAGGTACTGCTATTAATGACCTCAGCGATAATCAAGGACAAGTTTTATATAAACTTTTTTAGTTGAATGACCCTGATAGTGAAAATAGTTCCCTGGATCAATTTAGTTGACCAGAGAATCAGTAATGCCACTGGGCGTTTCCTTCATTTATCAACATCTGCCTGGTTTTGGAGTTCCTGCCTTACTTTTTCTTTGTGTGACAAAATCTGTTTTGGAGAGAGACTATTTTGTTTATTTGGAAATTTCTGACTAATGACCCATTTGAACACATTACATTTCTAGGGAAAAGGAAGGTGGAGGTCTGGCCCTTAAAAAATGAAATAATATCCCAAGGGGCCATTCACAGTGCTATGTGCAATAATCCTTGACTACCATGGGTATCAACTGATCACAAATTCTGCCAATGGGAAGATCCCTTAAGTGGAACTGAAGAGTCTATGTAGGACAGGAGAAAGAATGAGGGTAGAGAAGCCTGCCACTATCACAGTCAAAATAACCCTGAAATTTTTCATCCCTTTCCCATACATTCTGATTGTCCCCATCTTTGACAGGAGTGAGCTGGTACCTAGGAGAGATTTTTGTTTGTTTGTTTGTTTTTTGTTTTGCTTTGTTTTGTTATTTTGTTCCTGCAGTATATGAGTTCAGCTGTGGCAACTCAGGGTCCAGATTAATAAATGAGGTGTACATTACATAACAGAATGTTCCATATTTAAAGAAATGTCAGTTTATAACATACATTGACACAGAAGTCATTTTTATGTGTGGAATTGGACAATAAATGAAATATACATTATTTTGCCAAGTTCTGGGCAGTGGGAATTGCCTGGGACATGTATACCAGTTAAGTTTGTGAAGTGAGAGTCACCAGGCTACTCTGTGGGAGAGAGAAGAGACATTGGATCTGCATGTCTCCTTTAACTGTAACTGCACTCACTGAAGATGAAGATGAAGATATTCTATCTGTTGGAGACCTTTCCTAATCAACTGAGACAGGAGAAGTCTTTCCTGTACCATGAGTAAGAAAGCACTTTTCATGGGGCCCAGTGTGAAGAACACAAAATTTCACATATTCATCCTGTTGAGGCTCAATAACATTTTCTATTCTAGATATTGATAGTCATCCCAAGGGGTTATCCAGGCAAAGAAGGAAGGCCACCTTAAGGAAACTGTTGAATTAGAGACTGTGATTTTTTTTTTTTTTTGATGTAGTGTTCCAAGATTTGTTGTTTAGGTATAACATCCAGTGCTCTGTGCAATAAATATCCTCCTTAATACCAACAGCCAGGCTCACCAAGCTCCCTAACTCCATATCCTCTAAAACCCTCAGTTTGATTCTCAGAGTCCACAGTCTCTCATGGTTTATCTTCTTCTCCAATTTACCCCAATTCAATTTTCCTTTCCTTCTCCTAATGTCCTCCATGTTATTCCTCATGCTCCATAAGTAAATGAACCGTACAATAATTGACTTAATCTGTTTGACTTATTTCATTCAGCATAATCTCCTCCAGTTCCATCTATGTTCATACAAAAGTTGGGTATTCATCCTTTCTGATGGCTGAGTACTATTCCATTGTCTATATGGACCACATCTTCTTTATTCATTTGTCTGTTCAAGCGCATATTGGCACTTTTCACAGTCAGGCTATTGTGGACATTGAAGAGACACTTAAAATTAATTGCAAAGCTCTTTCTAGGTTTTTTTCTTCTCTAGGTTTTTCTAGGCAAAATCCCATTAATAATTCTAATCTCCTTATCCATTAAAATTGTCATTTATTTTCCTTTTCTTATTTTTCTTATTATTAAATATGGCTTTATTTTTTGATGGTCAGTTAGCCAGCATATAGTACATCATTAGTTTTTGATGTGGTGTTCAATGACTCATTAGTTCTGTATAACACCAAGTACTCATCACAACATGTGCCTTCCTTAATACTCATCACCTGGCTACCCGTTCCCATATCCCCTCCATTCTGAAACACTCTTCATTTCCCAGAGTCCATAGTCTCTCATGGTTTGTCTCCCTCTCTGATCTCTTCCTCTGTAGTTTTCCTTCCCTTCCACTATGGTCCTCCGTGCTATTTGTTGTGTTCTGCATATGAGTGAAACCATATGATAATTGTCATTCTCTACTTGAGTTTACTCACTTAGCATGATCCCCTTCAGTTCCATCCATTTTGATGCAAATGGTATGTATTCATCATTTCCAATGGCTGAGTAATATCCCATTATATATATTTATATTTATATTTATATACCACATCTTCTTTATCCATTCATCCTTTGAAGGACATCTCAGCTCCTTCCACAGTTTGGCTTTTTTGATGTTGCTGTAGTGAACATTGAGGTCCATGTGCCCCTTCTTTTCACTACACCTGTATCTTTTAAAATTATATATATTTATTTATTTCTTTTCAGTGTTCCAGAATTCATTGTTTATGTACCACGCCCAGTGCTCCATGCAATATCTGCCCTCCATAATACCCACATCTGTATCTTTGAGGTAAATACTCAGTAGTGCAATTACTAGGTCATAGGATAGCTCTATTTTTAACATCTTGAGGAACCACCACACTCTTTTCCAAAGTGGCTGTACCACCTTCCATTCCCACAAAAATTGTAAGAGAGTTCTACATCTCCACTCATCTCCAACATTTATTGCTTCCTGCTTTGTTAATTTTGGTCATTCTAAGTGGTGTAAGGTGTTGTCTCATCGTGGTTTTGATTTTAATTTCTCTGACGGCTAATGATGATGAACATTCTTTCACGTGTCTATTAGCCATTTGCATGTCTTCTTTGAAGAAGTGCCTTTCATATCTTCTGCCTGTTTTTTGACTGGATTATTTGGGTTTTTTTTGGGTGTTGAGTTAGAGATGTTCTTTATAGATCTTGGATATCAGCCATTTATCTGTAATGTCATTTGCAAATATTTTCTTCCATTCTGTGGGTGGCCTCTTAGTTTTGTTAACTTTTTCCGTTGCTGTGCAGAAGCCTTTTTTTTTTTTTTTCATGATGAAGTCCCAAAGGTTTCTTTTTGCTTTTATTTCTGTTTCCTTTGGAGACGTGTCTTGAAAGAAGTTGCTGTGGCTTATGTTAAAGAGGTTACAACCTAGGTTCTCCTCTAGGATTTTGATGGATTCCTATCTCACATTGAGATCTTTCATCCATTTAGAGGTTATATTTGTGTAAGAGAATGGTCGAGTTTCATTCTTCGTTATGTAACTATACAATTTTCCCAGCAACATTTTTGAAGAGACTATCTTTTTTTCCATTGAATATTTTTCCCTGCTTTTTCAAAGACTAGTTGACCATAGAGTTGAGAGTTATATCTAGGTACTTTATTCTGTTCCATTGATCTATGTGTCTGCTTTTGTGGCAATACCAGGGTGTCCTTTGGGTCAAAGCATTGTAATAAAGCCTGAAATCAGGTAACGTGATACTCTTAGCTTTGTTTTTATTTTCCCACATTCCCTGGACAATTCAGAATCTTTTCTGATTCCATAAAAATTTTAGGATTGTTTGTTCCAGCTCTTTGAAAAATGCCAATAGTATTTTGATAGGGATGACATTAAAAATGTAGATTGCTCTGGGTGACATAGACATTTTATCAATTTTTTTTCTTCCAATCCATGAACATGGAATGTTTTTCCATCTCTTTGTGTCTTCTTCAATTTCATAAGTGATATGTAGTTTTTAAAGTATAGATCTTTTACCTCTTTGGTTAAGTTTATTCTTAAGTATCTTATGGTTTTTGGTGCCACTGAAACTGGAATTGGTTCCTTAATTTCTCTTTCTACAGTTACATTGTTAGTTCATAGAAATGCAACTGAATTTTGTTTTCGGCAACACTGATGAATTTCTGTTCTAGGAATTTGGGTATGGAGACTTTTTTGCATTTTCCACATAAAGTATCACCAGGTCATCTTCCATGGGAGACAGTTTGACTTCTTTGCCAAATTGAATGTCTTTTATTTCTTTTTGTTGTCTGATTGCTGATGCTAGAACTTCTAACACTATGTTGAATAATAATGATGAAAGTGGGCATTCCTGTCATGTTTCTGACCTGAATGGAAAAGCTCTCATTTTTCCCATTGAGAATGACATTCATTATGGCCGTTGCATAGATGGCCTTTATAACTTTGTGGAATGTTGCCTCTATTCCTACACTCCTAAGAGTTTTAATCAGGAAACAACATTGTATTTGGCCAAATGCTTTTTTCTGCATCGAGAGGATAGTATTGTTCTTGTATTTTATTAATATATAATATATCACATTGATTGACTTACAAATGTAGAACCATCCTTGGAATCCAGGAATAAATCTCACCTGGTCATATTGAATAACCCATTTAGTATATTGTTGGGTCATATTGGCTAGGATCTTGTTGACTATTTTGGAATTCAGGTTCATCAAGGATATTGGTCTGTAATTCTCCTTTTTGATGGGGTCTTGCCTGGTTTTGGCATCAGGTTAATGGTTGCCTCATAGAAAGAGTTTGGATGTTCTCCTTCTGTTTCTATTTTTTGAAACAACTTCAGTTGTTTCAGTTGTTCTTCTTTAAATGTTTACTAGAATTCCTTTGGGAAGCCATCTGGCCCTGGATTTTGCATTTTGGGATGTTTTTGATTACTCCTTCAATTTAATTACCAGTTATTGGTCTATTCAGGTTGTCTATTTCTTCCTGTTTCAGTCTTGGTAGTTTTTAAATTTCTAGGAAGTCCTCCATTTCTTCTAGGTTGCTTAATTTGTTGGCATATATTTGGAAGTAATAATTTCTAATAATTATTTCTATTTCCTTGGTGTTTGTCATGATTTCTTCCCTTCCATTCATTATTTTATTGATTTGGGTCCTTTTCCTTTTCCTTCCCTGATTTTTCAATCTGGAGGCATCTTTAGTTTCAAAATGAGTCCCTTGTAGACTGCATATGGGCAGGTCCTGTCATTTTTTCTAATTCAAAACCCTGTGCCATTTGTTAGGAGCATTTAGGCTATTCAAGATGAAAGTAAATATTGAAACATTTGAATTTATTGCCATCATATTGCCACTAAAGTCCTTGTTACTATAGATTATCTCTGTGAATTTCTGGTTTATATTACTCTTCTTCTTTTATAGAATCCCCCTTAAAATTTCTTGTAGGGCCGACTTGGTGGTCACATATTATTTCAGTTTCTGCCTGTCCCATAAACTCTTTGTCCCTGTCCATTCTGAATGGAAACCTTACTGGATAAAGTATTCTTATATTCTTGGCTTCATGTTCTCATTTAGTACCCTAACTATGTCTTGCCAACCATTTCTGTCTTTCCAGGTTTCTGTGGACAGGTCTGATGTCATTCTGATATTCCTCCCTCTATAAGCAAGAAATGTCTTCCCCATAGCTGCTTTCAGAATAGTTTCCTTGGGTGTAAGATTTGCAAGCTTCACTATTATATGTCGGGATGTTATCAATTTTTATTGATCTTGGGAGGGATCCTCTCTGCCTTTTAGACACAAACGCTTATTTCCTTCCCCAGATTAGGGAATTACTCAGGTATGATTTGCTCAAATATACCTTCTAGTCCTCTCTATCTCTCTCTCTATCTACCCCCTTGGTCATCCCAATAATTCTGATATTGGAACATTTCATGGAATCATTGATCTTTCTAAGTCTATTTTCATGGGCTACAAGCTGCCTATCCCTATTTTCCTCAGCTTCCTTCCTTTTTAATCAGCTTATTCTCTAGATCACTGATTCACTTTTCTGCCTCATTTACACTGGTTGTTAGAGAATCCAGTTTAGATTGCATCTTATAGCATTTTTAAGTTTGGCCTGATTAGATCTTATTTCTGCCCTTAGAGATTCTATACTATCATAATGCTTTTTTCAAGCCTCGCTGTTGACTTCATGGTTGCTACCATGAATTCTATCCCTGATATCCTGCTTCCATCCATATCCATTAATTCTGAGGGCATTGCTTCTGGTTCTTTTATTTTTAAGATGTTCCTCCTCCTAGTCATTCTGTCGAGGGAAGGATGAGCTAATGAACCAAAATGTCAACAATGAAATGAGGAAGATGAGCCCTAAGAAAGTTCAGAGCAATTGGAAGTCACCACTGAAAAAGAAAGCTAAAATGAAGCACAAGAATCAAATTTACAACTTTAAAAAATAAAGAAAAAATAATGAAATATTAAAAAGGGGGTTGAGTTGAAAGAGGGCCTTAAATCTCTGTCTGGACAGAGTAGGATATTTTAGTTGTTCCTAGGTGTATTTGAATCTGTTTGTTAGAGGACACTATTTCCCAAAATTATAGGGAAAGTAAAACGTGTGTGTGTGTGTGTGTGTTTGTACACATATATGTGTGTATACATACATATATGCATATGTATGCATACATATGTACATATGTATATATATGTGTGTGTGTGTATATATAATATTGGATAGGAAAAAAGGACTACATTGAAGCAGATATCTATAAAAAACATAGGTGTGAAAAAGTAAAAGTTAATAAGCTATTATTAAATATAATTTGATATACTAAACATCTAGTTGAAATAAGAACAAGGAAAAAGAAAAAAAAAAAAAAAGAAGCATAAGAGAAAGAATAAAAGAGTTTTGTCTGAAGAATAAATAAGCTGTGAGGCAATGCCTAGAGCTCAATATAGTATTTTCCCCTGGTGTTGGGGTTTTACAGCATTATGGGGTCCACAGGTTGTCAGCCTCTTGTTCTTCCAGGCTGTCTTCTGGAGGAAGGGCCTGCCACAGTGTTTCTCAGGCAACCCAGTTTGGGCTGAGTTGTCCTGCCCCCTGATGGGGGAATGGGCTGAGTGGAAACCACTTTTTTGAGCTTTTGTTCTCTGGTGGCTTTCTTCACCTCTTCTGAGGGTCATAGTGAAAATGTCCATACCCAAACCTCTGGACCAGAGCAGAGAAATCTAAGTCTGCTCTCTTCACTGAGCCCTCCAGGACAAACAGTCTCTGTTTCTGTATGCACCACTGAAAAACCACAATCTCCCTTGTGGTGTGTACCCACAGTGACTTTCTCAGGAGTCATCCCAGGGGCATGAGCATGTCCCTTACCTCTGTGCTTCTAAAACCCTTAGTGGCCCTGTGCTCACATGCACCCACAGCTCCTGGATCCATTCTCAGTGCCTCTCTAATGTCCTTTTCTGACCAGTACTGCTCTGTGAGTTTTTGTCAGGTTCCCAGTGTAGGATATTTTTGTGCTCTGGTGTTATATCACTTTCCAGGAGCCAGCTTATGGAAGCACCCTCCTTCTCTTATTTATCTTCTGATATATCCTCACAGATTTATGACTCCTCCTTTACTAACTTCTGACAATCAGTGCTTTTCTGTTTGTAGAGATCTAGATATATATTCTTATATCTCAGGCTGATTTTGTGAGTGTTCAGAATTGTTTGGTAGATTTCCAGCTAAATTCAGGCAACTAGTTGAACTGGGTCTCCTACTGCTCTGCCATTTTGCCCCCCCTCTCTTGTTTTCCTTCTTTTTAAGTATCCTACTTGACCCATTCGTTCTTTAGTAGGCTGTTCTTTAACCTCTATGTATTTGAGGTCTTCCCAATTTTTTTGTGGTTGACCTCTAGTTTCTTAACATTGTGTTTTGAAACTATGTATGGGGTGATCTCAATTTTTTATACTTGTTGAAGTCTAATTTATGATCCAGCATGTGATCAGTTCTGGAGAATTTCCATGTGCACTGGAAAAAATGTATATTTTGCTGCTTTGATGAAATGTTCCGAATATACCTGTTAAGTCCCTCTGATCCACTGTATCTCTCAAAACTACATTTCTTTGTTGATTTTCTTTTCTTTTTCTTTTTCTTTAATTTAATTTAATTAACCAGCATATAGTACAGCATTAGTTTTTGATATAATGTTCAATGATTCATTAGTTGTGTATAACACCCAGTGCTCATCACATCCTGTGACCTTCTTAATGCCCATCACCCAGTTACCTCATCCACCCACATATCTCCCTTTCTGCAACTCTTTGTTTCCCAGAGTCAAGAGTCTCATATGGTTTGCCTCCCTCTCTGATTTCTTCCCCTTCAGTTATCCCTCCCTCTCATGTTGTCCTCTTTTCTTTCTTATGATGTTTTTCTTAGGTGATCTGTGCACTGCTATAAGTAGGGTGTTAAAGTCCCCTACTATTATCTTGTTATTATCAATGAGTTTCATTGTGTTTGCTATTAATTATTTCATATATTTGGGTGCTGTCAAGTTGGGGGCATAAATATTTATAATTATTAAATTGTCTTGATATTTAGAACACAATTATGATATAATTCTCTTATTCATCTCTTGTTACAGTCTTTGCTTTAAAGTCTAGTATCATGCTGAGCGAAATAAGTTGATCAGAGAAAGACAATTATCATATGATCTTATTGATATGAGGAATTTGAGAGGCAGGGTTGGGGGTCTGGGGAGTAGGGAAAGAAAAAATGAAACAAGATGGGATCAGGAGGGAGAAAAGCCATAAGAAATTCTTAATATCACAAAACAAACTGAAAGTTGCTGGGGGAAGGGGAGGTGTGGAGAGGGTGGTTGGGTTATGGATATTGGGGAGGGTATGTGATATGGTGAGTGCTGTGAAGTGTGTAAGCCTGATGATTCACAGACCTGTACCTCTGGGGCAAATAATACATTATATGTTAGTAAAAATAATTAATAAAAATAAAATGTAAAAAAATCTAGTTTGTATGATACATGTATGACTAGCCCAGCTTTCTTTTGGAATCCATTAGCATTACAAATTGTTCTCCATCCCCTCACTTTCAATCTTCAGGTATCTTTAGGTCTAAAATGAGTCTCTCATATGCAGCATATAGAAGGGTCTTATTTTATCCATTCTGACCCCATGTGTCTTTTGATTGGAACATTAATTCCATTTATATTCAATGTGATTATTGATAGATGCTAACTTAGTGTCATTGTGTTACTTCTGAATTTGTTATTTCTGGTGATATCATATCTTCCTTTGTAGTCTTTGTTGTTTTTGGTCATTTCTCCTCCCAAAGTGCCCCTTTAATATCTCTTGCAGGGATGGTTTAGTGGTCATGAAGTCCTTATTTGCTCTTTGTCTGGGACATTCTTTATCTCTCTTTCAATTCTGAATGACAGCATTGCTAGATAAAGGATTCTTGACTGCTTATTTTTCCCATTCAGCATATTTATTATTGCATGCCACTCTCTTCTGGCCTGCCAACTTTCTGTTGACAGATCAGATGTATACCAGATCTGTCTTCCCTTGTAGATTGACTTTTTTATTTTCCATTTCTGTTTTCAGGATTCTTCCCTTGACTGTGTTTTTGGTGAATGTGACTATGATATGTCTTGGTGGTGGATGCTTTTTTTTTTTTTTTTTTTTTTTTTAATGGGAACACACTTTTCTTCTTGGATTTCAATGGCATTTTCCTTCCTCAGATTAGGGAAGTTTTCAGCTATAATTTTCTCAAATAAATCTTCTCCTCTCTTCCTCTATCTTTTTTTTCTGAGACTCCTATGATAAGAATGCTTATACATCTCCTATGCTTTAAGGAGCCACTGAGTTATCTAAATCTACATTTGTCATCCAATATCTTTCCGTTTCTTCTCAGCTTCATTATTTTCTGTAATTTTATCTTCTATATCACTGATTCATTCCTCTGCTTCACCCACCATCTTTCTTGTCATTCCATCCAGGATACTTTGCATTTCAGGAATAAGTGGATTGTTTGCTTGTTTGTTCATTTTCCTCAATAGTTTTTAGTTCTTTTGTCTTCACCGTGAGGCATTCTCTAGTGTCTTCCATGCTTTTTTCAAGTCCAGCTAGTATGCTTATAATTGTTGTTTTAAACTCTTTTTTGTTTTTTTCCCAGGTATCTTGCATATGTCGGCATGGATTAAATCCCTGATTGTGACTTTTTTTTTTCCTTTTCTGGTGAATTTCTCTGCCTTGTTACTTTAATAATTTTGTGTTTGACTTTTAGAAAAAGAAAACCTATTATATTTCTGTTCTTGAGAGTAATGGCTATATTGAGAAGATCTCAAAAAGAAGAAGAAGAAGAAGAAGAAGAAGAAGAAGAAGAAGAAGAAGAAGACGAAGAAGACGAAGAAGACGAAGAAGAAGAAGAAGAAGAAGAAGAAGAAGAAGAAGAAGAAGAAGA
>RCUC01170166.1:0-30625 GCA_003697995.1 Taxidea taxus jeffersonii
AATGGTATATTAGCCATCAGAAAGAATGGATACCTACCTTTTGCATCTACATGGGTGGAACTGGAGGAGATTATTGCTATTTCCCCAAGACACACAGAAGAGGAATGAGTCACAAACAGGTCAGCTGCAAGAGAAAGGGAGCAGGGTGGGCAGTTGAGAAGACTGGCACCCTGAACAACTCCTCAGTCCCATATTCATTAGATACAAGATAACAGTCAAAAAAGTAGCCAAAGGAAATTATGGATAAGCAAGGTATCCCTGATCAAGCAGTATAGAATTTGTAGTTGAGTAAATACATTAAAATGAATCATCTAATTAACTACAGGTGATCTCTTGAGAAGGGGAGATAACAGAAAAAAAAAAAAAAAAAAAAAGCAGCAGGCACTGTTCCACCCTGAGCTGGCCAAGCATTCCCAGTTTCTTGGCTTCAAGGATGTTTATCATCCTCTCCTCCAGTGGCCTGTTGCTAGTACAATCTTAAGCATGTTTGGTCAGTACATTGTTCTGAGGGGGGTTATATTTCCCCTCTGTTTATGCAGAAGCAGGGAAGTTGATTTTGCTACTTCTTGATCCAGCAGTCCTCAGAAGGATTTTCTTTTTTTTATTTTATTTTTTTGTAAACATATAATGTAACCCCACCCCGCCTCTCCCAACACCCCTCCCCCCACCCCCCTCAGTTTGTTTTATGACATTAAGAATCTCTTTTTATTTGTCTCCCTCCTGATTCCATCTTGTTTCATATTATTTTCCTACCCCCTTAACCCTCACTCCCATTGCATCTCCACTTCCTCATATCAGGGAGATCATATGATAGCTGTCCCTCATTGCATCTCCATTTCCTAATATCATGGGGATCATATGATAGTTGTCTTTCTCTGACTGACTTATTTTGCTAAGCATAATACCCTCTAGTTCCATCCATGTCGTCACAAATGGCAAAATGTCATTTCTTTTGATGGCTGCATAGTATTCCATTGTATATATATACCACTTCTTCTTTATCCATTCATCTGTTGATGGACATCTAGGTTCTTCCCATAATTTGGCTATTGTGGACATTGCTGCTATAAACATTCGGGTGCACGTGCCCCTTCAGATCACTATGTTTGTATCTTTAGAGTAAATAACCGGTAGTGCAATTGCTGGGTCATAAGGTAGCTCTATTTTCAACTTTTTGAGGGACCTCCATGCTGTTTTCCAGAGTGGTTGCACCAGCTTACATTCCCACCAACAGTGTAGGAGAGTTCCCCTTTCTCCGCATCCCTGCCAGCATCTGTCATTTCCTGACTTGTTCATTTTAGCCATTCTGACTGGTATGAGGTGGTATCTCATTGTGGTTTTGATTTGATTTTCCCTGTTGCCGAGTGATGTGGAGCACTTTTTCAGGTGTCTGTTGGCCATCTGTATGTCTTCTTTACAGAAATGTCTGCTCATGTCCTCTGCCCATTTCTTGATTGGATTATTTGTTCTTTGGGTGTTGAGTTTGCTAAGCTCTTTATAGTTTTTGGATACTAGCCCTTTATCTGATATGTAGTTTGCAAATATCTTCTCCCATTCTGTCAGTTGTCTTTCGGTTTTGTTAACAGTTTCTTTTGCTGTGCAAAAGCTTTTGATCTTGGGGTGCCTAGGTGGCTCAGTGAGTTAAGCCTCTGCCTTCAGCTCAGGTCATGATCCTGGGGCCCCGGGATTGAGCCCCATGTCGAGCTCTTGTCCAGCGGGGAGCCTGCTTCCCCCTTTCTCTGCCTGCCTCCCTGCTTACTTGTGATCTCTCTCTCTGTGTCAAATAAAAAAAAAAAAAAGAAAGAAAGAAAATTAATTAAAAAAAACTTTTGATCTTGATGAATGTCAGAAGGATTTTCATGCACAAATGAGGACTAAGAATAAAATTATTATAGCAATAAAAAGAATTATAATTCCACCATAGTGCCAAGACTAGTTTGCTTGATCCAAGTAAAATGGTTTAGATCAGGCAGAATATCATCAATCCTTTGTGCAAAACTCACTCCTGGAACTAATTGTAATGACAAGTGAGTAATGCCTTGAATATCTTGAAGCTGTTTAATATCTAAAGTTAAATTGGTAATATGACAGCGAATCTTGTTCCACGGTATTTCCAAACTCTTAGGTGATTTAAAACAGTCGTGACCTTCCATAAATTCTTTTGTGTTTTATGATAATCAACAAAAGGGAATGGTGCCCAAAGTCCTCACCTATGCCAGACCAGAGACTCAGCTTCCCAAGTTAAGGTTTGTGGTAAAATAAGGTGATTAAAAACTTACCATTTTAAATTTTGATGAGAGGAGCAGGGTCTCCCAGTGCAATTGGTGACTGTCACCCCCATAGGGGACCAGTCCCATACAATCCCATAGGAATCATTAATGACAGTGGGGTAAGAAACTCAACAATCCCCCCACAAGGGGCAAATTCCCTCATCAGACCATATCTATGTCAGTTTGCATTTGGGAATAGGGGGTTCCATTGTGCTATAGCTAAGGACTGATATTCATTGGCTTGGGATCTTTTAGTGGAAACTTCATGTAACTGGACTTTAGTCAGACTATTGTTAGTAGGAAGGGCCACTAACCATCTTTGATCATCAGCGATAAGATAACTGGAAAGATTACAGATACATATTGGTCTATTTTGATATCCCAAGGTAAGATTAATGTTTGCACCCTCCTCTTGGGGCCATAATGGCAATCTAGGATCCAAAATTCCAGGTATCAATTTTGAGGCATTTAAATAAATTGGTATTATGTTTTCTCCCCATTCTACTGGATATGGCAGGGGAGGATTAGGTATATAAGCCCAATGAAGTTGTACATTTGTGCATAACATCCAGGAAGACTTATGGCTACCATGATGAAGGCCATCATAGCAGATCAGATGTTAGAAAAAGTAGCAGTTTCAATATGCTGTATAACATACATTGTATATATATATATATATATATATATATATATATATATATATAAAGAATCAGATAACAAATTAAATGCAGAAGAAACACCTTGAAATAATGTAATGACTGCCATTAATTCTGATTTCTGTGCTAAGAATTAAAGCACTGGCCTTTAAATTTGCCTGTAGTTAAAGCAGCCATCACTTGGGCTAACAAATAAGTTTTATAAGTCTCTGTTCCCTTGTCACTCCCCCCTGAACAAGTTTGGCCATTAAATCTTTGAGATTTTTGAAGGTGGAAGATCTCATCTTTTGTAACGTCTTCCTGAATAGGGGTATAGAGTTGTCACTACTTACTCAGGTCAACATTTGTCAGTTGGGGAGTATGTAGGGGAGTCACAAAATATGGAGGCAGCTGAGAGTAAAGAAGTGTCTCTGTGTGTGGTAAGGATAATTTTGCCTAGTGGTTTCCTTTCTTATATTTAGGACAGAGATGTGGTAACTTATTCCTTGCATTTCATGGAGGGAGTTTTCCTTTTTGCCTACACTGAGCTTTAGTATACACTGTCTGTCCACAGTTGAGCATTGTCCTTTAAATTTTCCTGTGGTCAGAGCAGCCATTGCTTGAGATAACAAATTAGCTTTAAAGGTCTCTGTCCCCACTCCTTGGCATAGTTTAATATAATCTGTCAATGCTCCCTTGACTTTAAAGTGTGCTACCAATTTATTACAATCTGTGTTGGAATTTTCATACATCAGCAGCTGAAGAATAGTATCAGCAGCCTCAAGATTATTTACCTGTCTTTTAATAGCTTCTTGTAATCTTGAAATAAAATCAGTATAGGGTTCTTTTGGACCTGCACAACCTTTTGAAAAGAACAATTATCTCCTTGAGATTCTATACTCCTTCAGGCTCTCAAACAACACCAGAGCTGCTCAATAGCTTGATCATTCATTTGTACCTGATCTTGAACCTGGGGCCATGGCCCAATACCCATGAGTTGCCCCATGGGAATAGAAACATTATTAGTTTTTACAGGCAGTGGCTGTTTCTGCATGATCTTTCCACCATGTTTTAAACTGTAAAAACTCACTCAAGGATAGAACTTTTCACTAATCATGACCAATCAATCGGAATACACCGTTTGCCTTCTGTGATACCTTGAATGATTCCCATTGCAAATGGGGAATTAACTCCATAATTTTTCACTGCCTGTTTTAACACATTCAGCAATTTGAATGGGATTGACTCATGTATGGCCTCATAGATACCATTAGGGTTGTTGGGATCATATCCCGGAGCGATATGTTCTCTGATAATAACCAGAAAATAAAATGTAAGGCATCTAGGTCTCCTGCTCAATTTGCCTCCATGAGGCCCTTTTGAATGGCCAATAGCATGAATTTTTCATCCTTTTCACTAAATGGCATCTTCTCATAGGATGGCAGAACTGATGGTGATGGTGATACTTGCTGTGGCACTTTAGCAATTGTTCCCTCCTTTTGTTCTGTTATAAGTGGGGAATGGGGATTCCTCCTTTATATATTCCTTTAGGATGACTTCAGTAATTCCTTTTCCCTCCGGGATGGCATGTTTAGGTTCCTCTTTAGTTTCTCCTTAACATTCATTATCACTATCCGAATCAGATGACTGTAAAGGCTCCAAAACATAGTGAATGAGAGTCCAAGTAGACCAAATACTAATCAGAATTGGTTTTCCTTTAGCACGCAAAAGTTGTAACTCATGACCTACTTTCTCATGTCTGTAGGTCTAAAGTACCTAATGCAGGGAACCAGGAGCAATGTTCTTTAATTACTCTTAAAAGCTCCAAAAGTTGGTCCTCGCTGACTTTTGCTCCTCCCACCTTTAGGAGCCATCTCAGTAAGCATACTTTAGGGCAATATTTGTTTGTGCTCTTTATGTTACCATACCCTGATATATACACCCACAACTCACCAGCAGAAAAAAGCCATGGCCATGTGGATGAACATGTTGGGGCTTCTCCAATTTTGTTTCAAGTCCCTGTTCTGGTACCACTTGCAGCTTCCTGATGGTGTACAGGAGAAGAATGAGGCCCAAACAAGTCATCTGCAAAAGAAAGGGAGCCAGAGTTGGCAGCTGAGAAGACTGTCACCCTGAACAACTCTTCAGTCTCTTATTTATTAGATACAAGATGACAATCAACAAAGGAGTCGAAGGAGATAATAGATAAGCAAGATATGCCTGATCAAGCAGTATAGGATTTGTGGTTGAGTAAACACATTTAAAGGGATCATCTAATTAACTACAGGTGATCTCTGGCGAAGGGGAGATAACAGGAAAAAGAAGCAGTCAGGGTACCACCTTGAGCGGGCCCTGCATTCCCAGCTGCTGGACTTCAAGGACATATATCATCCTGTCCCCCAGAGGCCTGTTGCTAGCACAAGTTTAAGCATGTCTGGTCAGTACATTGTTCTGAGGAATGGTTATAGATTATGCTGAGTGAAATAAGTACAGCATAGAAATAAAATTATCATATGGTTTCATTCATATGTGGAACAAAAGAGGACCATGGGGGAAGGGGCAGAAAACTGAGTGGGAAGAAATCGGAGAGGGAGACAAACCATGGAACACTGTTCACTCTGGGAAACAAACTGAGGGTTTCAGAGGGGAGAAGGGTGGAAGGATGGGGTGACCAGGTGATGGGCATTAAGGAGGGCACCTGTTGTGATGAGCACTGGGTGTTATAGGCAACTAATGAATGGTTGAACACTACATCAAAAACTAATGATGTACTATATGTTGGCTAACTGAATATAATAAAAAAGTGAAGTAGGAAATAATGATGACATAGAGACAGAACATAAAAGGAATTCTGGGGATGCCTGGGTGGCTCAGTCGGTTACAAATCTGACTCACTTTTGGCTCAGGTCCTGATCTGAGGGTCCTGAGATGAAGCCCTACAACAGCTCCACATGTAGCACAAAATTTGCTTTGTCCCTCTCCCTTCTCCCTCTAAACTTCTCCCTGCTCAGGTGCTCTCTTTCTCTCTCTCTCTCTCTCTTTCATCTCTTTAAAATAAAATGAATCATTTTTATTGGAAAAAAAACTTAACAGACATTTTTCTAAGGCAGATAGCAAAATTGTCAACAAACAAAGAAAAAGAGTCAACATTACTAATCATGAGGGAAATGCAAATCAAAACCACAATGTGATGCCATTCAACACCTGTCAGAATGGCTATCAAGGAGACAAGAGACAACAGGTGCTGGTGAAGAGGGTAAAAAGAATCATATATACATTTTTGGGGGGAATCTAAAGTGTTCCAACCACTATGAAAAACAATATGGAGTTTCCTCAAAGAAATAACAATAAATCTACCACAAAATCCGGATATTCCCTCCTGGGTTTATGCCCAAAGAAAATGAAAACAAAATTTCAAAGAGATATACACTCCTGTGTTTATCACAGACTTATTCACCATTACCAGGCTATGGGACAATCCAAATGCCCATCAATGGATGAATGAATTAAAAAATTATGTAGTTGGGACACCTGGGTGGCTCAGTGGGTTAAGCCTCAGCCTTTGGCTCAGGTCATGGTCTCAGGGTCCTGGGATTGAGCCCTGCATTGGGCTCTCTGCTTGGCAGGGAGCCTGCTTCCCCCTCTCTCTTTGCCTACTTGTGATATTTGTCTGTCCAATAAATAAATAAAATATTTAAAAAAAAGAATCAGCTAAGAAAAATTTTTTTTTAAAATTATGTAGTCATGAGAAAGGAGCATATTCTTCCATTTCCAGTAACATGGATGCACCTTGAACATATTATACTAAGTGAGAGATCAGTCAGAGAAATACAAGTACTGTATAATGCCATCTGTATGTGGAGTCTAAACAACATAAATCTATATTTAAAAAAAAGATTAAAGTGGTAGTACCAGTGGATGTGTGTTCACATGTGTGTGGGGGTGGAAGTCATAAGATTAATGGTGTTTAAGTGTACACATTTGTAATAAGATTAAATAACAGAGATCTAATTAATAGTCTAGTGAATACAGATAATAACATTGTACTATAATTATGTAATATGATAAATATTATTATTTCATGAATCACAATATAGTATACAAATGTATCAGTGCAGCATGCTGTATATCTTACACAACATTGTATCTCAAATTTATTTTTTAAATTTAATTTAATTTTTTCAGTGTTCTAAGATTCATTGTTTATGCACCACAAACTGTGCTCCATGCAATACGTGCTTTCCACAATACCCGCCACCAGGCTCAGCCATCCCCATACCCCATCCCTTCCAAAACCCTCAGTTTGTTTCTCAGAGTCCACAGTGTCTCATGGTTCATCTCCCCCTCTGATTTCCCCCAACTCACTTCTTTCTCCATCTCCCAATGTCCTCTGTGTTATTCCTTATGCTTCACAAGTCAGTGAAACCATATGATAATTGACTCTTTCTGCCTGCCTTATTTCAATCAGCATAAATCTCCTCCAGCCCCGTCCAAGTTGATACAAAAGTTGGGTATTCATTCTTTCTGATGGAGGCACAATACTCCATAGTTTATATGGACCATATCTTCTTCATCCATTCACATGTTGAAGGGCATCTTGACTATTTCCACAGTTTGGTGATTGTGGGCATTGCTGCAATGACTTTTGATATATCTACAAATTGAATATTACTCGGCAATAAAAAATCAGCCATTTCTTTTCACCACTCATTTCTACTATTGTATTGGAAGTTTTTGATAATTCAGCAAATCCAGCAAAGAAAATAAACTGTATAATTACTGGGAAGGAAGAAACAAAACTGTTTCTGTTCACAGATTACATCATCATTTATGTGGTAAATCTAAATGAATCAACAACAAAATTTGAATTTAAAAAGTGATTATAGCAAAATTACTGGATACAAAATCAGTACACAAGATCAATTGCTTTCTTATATACTAACAATAAACAAATGGAATTTGGAATTAAGAATAATACCATTTTATTTTATTTTTTAACAACACCTTTTTAATTAGCAATCCTCAAAATGAATACTTAGGTATAAATCTAATAAAATATGTATAGGATCTATATAAGTAAAAGTACAAAAGTATGATGAAAAAAATAAAAATAAGGGATGTCTGGGTGGCATAGTTGGTTAGCGGTCCAACTCTTGGTTTCAGTTTAGGTTGTGATCTCAAGGTCATTGATTGAACCCTGGGCAGGCTTTGCACTCAGTGTGGAGTCTGCTTAATAAAGTCTTCTCTCTCCCTTCCCCTCTTCCCCTCCCACTCATGTGTGCTCTCTCTCTCTCTCTTTCTCTCTCTCTCTCTCTCTCTTTCTGTCTCTCACTCTCCTACTGTAAAATAGATAAATCTTTAAAAAAATCAAAAATTAATACTAATATTAATAAATGGAGATATATTTCATGTTCATGGATAGAAAGACTAAATACTATCAAGATGTCTGTCCTTTCACACTTAATCTTTAGATTTAGCAAGTCAAATTTGGTCCCAGCAAGAGAGTTTGTATATTTTGCATATATTTTACATATAGAGGCAATATCATTCAAAAGATTGCACAGAGAGGTAAAAAGATCCAGTATAGCCAACACAACACTGAAAGAAGAACAAACAAGCAAGCAAACAAACAAACAAAAACAAAGTCACCTGCCTTCTAGACTAACTATATAGCTGTGGTAATCAAGACAGTGTGATATTAGCAAAAGAGGAGAAAAATAGATCAATGGAATAGAATAGAGAACCTAGAGAGAGACCCCTATGTGACCTGATCTTAGGCAAAGGAGCAAAGGCAATACAATGAAGCAAACATAATTTCTTGAAAACAAATGAGGGTAAGACAACTAAACATCCACATGGAAAAAAAAAAAAAAAACACAAAACAAAACAATTACAAAAATTAACCAAATCTTGCATAGGCTTGGTACTCTTCATAAAAATTAACTCAAATATGGATCATAGCAATAAATCTAAAATAAAAAAACTAAAAAAAGAAAAAAAAATCTTCCAGAAGATAACAAAGTAGGAGAAAACGTGTATAGCATTGACATTTTAGATACAACAAAGACATATGTATATATGATAGATAACCTTGGCTTCAATAAAATTAAAACTTCTGTTCTACAAAGGGCATCAAAAGAATTAGAATGTAAGTCACAGAATTATCAAAAATACTTTCAAAAGAGATATCTAATAAAGGATAGCCTGTACCATGATTGTCTGCCTACTACCCACTGTACAGGGTACAGGTACTAAGAATTCTTCTTAGTCCTGTAGTATGTGATGCTTTATTCCACTGCTTGCACAATCACACTTTGGCTTCTGAATGGTTGCCGAATTTTAATTGTTGAAATAGGGACACATTCTGTTGCCATGATGCTAGCATTTCTGGAAAACAAGCTTTGATTTAGTGAATTTTGTGGTTATTAGGTATCACTGGCAATCATAAAAATGTTGTTTCTTATAATTATCTTGTAAATTACAATATGTGTAGGGTATCATAACCTCAGTTTTTCAAACTCAGAGTCTTGGATTCTTCCTTCTACCACCATAAATTATTAGTATTGGGACTTTCATCAATCATGACCTTGTTTGGGAAATAAATTATATCATTAACTTAGATAGAAAAAATAAGTTTGGGCACTAGGGTGGCTCAGTTGGTTAAGCAACTGCCTTCAGCTTAGGCCATGATCCTGGAGTCCAGGGATTGAGTCCTGCATTGGGCTCCCAGCTCCACAGGGAGTCTGCTTCTCCCCTCTCTCTCTCTCTCAAATAAAGAAATAAAATCTTTTAAAAAAAGAAAAAATAGTTTTTTCTTGGATATTTAACTTTTAACTTTTTTTATTGTCTTTTATCAGTGTTCTGCACAAGCTATATGAATTTATTATTTTACCGAGATTTAGGAGTGTATGTTCAAATAAGTGTGTGTGTGTGTGTGTGTGTGTGTGTGTGTGTGTGTGTGTGTGTGTGTTGTTTGGGACCATCCCCCATTATCATGTTTGCTCTCAGAAGAAAAATTACTCATTAAAAGTTAGAGTTCCAGTAATGAATTCCAGAAGATTTCCTAGAAGTAGAAGGCATGGACAATAGACCAATGTTACCCTATTTCAGAGTCTTCAGTTATTAGCTACTTTCATACACCCCATGGAGTTATAATCTATGTTATGAAATGATGTTGTCAACAGGCAGAAACTATTCTACAGGCAGTACACTGCAACAGAAAGGAAACTCACCTCAAACATATAAAGATAGTGATTTAAGTAGTCTTAGAGTAAGAAATAGTGACAAAGATTATGAAGGTAGTTCCAAACTATATTTGTGACACACTGGTTTAAAGAAACAGAACAAAATGGTTTGGAAATTCAATGTCTTGGGTGCCAATAGGGTACTTGATTTTCTAAGAACTTATTACAATTTTATGCACAATGCTCTGTAATCCTCTCAATAAGGGATCAGAAGTATTTTCATTTTTCTATTTTTAAATTATGTATGCATAAAATGAGGTTTAAGTGACCTGCATTTGTGCTATCAGAGCTCTAATCTGGAACTGTTATTATTATTATTTTTTTTAATGATCATGCTTGCCACATAAATAGAAAACCAAAGGCATGATATTTGGGATAGGAAAGGTAGACATTATATGAAATGAGGAATTTTCCTTTTAAAAATAGTAAGACAAGGAAAACCATCAGTTGAATATAAATTTATATATTTTTTTTATTTTCTTACTATGCATACATAATCCTTTTTATAGTTTAATTTGAACTGGTCCCAAAAATCATAAAATACAACACATAGGGAATAAAAATAGCTTTGCCTGGGTCACCTGGGTGGCTCAATTGGTTAATCTTCTGACTCTTGATTTCTCCTCAGGTCATGATCTCAGGACCATGGAACTAAGCCCCCTGTGGTGCTCTGTGCTCAGCCCAGAATGAGCTTAAGATTGTCTCCTTCTCCGGGCATCTGGGTGGCTCAGTGGGTTAAGCCTCTGCCTCTGGCTTAGGTCATGATCTCAGCATCCTGGGATTGAGCCCCACGTTGGGCTCTCTGCACAGCAGAGAGCCTGCTTCCCCATCTCCCTCTGCCTGCCTCTACTTGTGATCTCTCTCTCTGTCAAATAAGTAAATAATCTTAAAAATATTCTATCCTTCTCTCTCTACCCCTCCCCAACTGCTTGCATGATCTTAATAGATAAATAAATAAATCTTAAAGCAAATAAATAAATAAATAAATAAACACACATTTTCCCCAAATTTAGTTTGTCAATCTGACACATAACATCATATTTCAATGTACAATTAGGTAAAACATGACATTTATTTCAACAAAGAAAGACTACAAGGGAACTTGACATTAAGTGAAGAAAAAGAAAAATGCTGGAATGCCGGAGTAACTGATCTCATGATCTCAGAGTCCTGAGACAGAGACAGATTGATTAAGACTCTCTCTCCTCTGCCCCCACCACCACTCTCACGCTGTCCCTGTCTCTCAATTAACTAAATAAATACTTCTAAAAATGCTGAGACCTGATCTATTTATTAATTTAACAAAATGCATATATGCTTTGAGGACAGTGTAGATCAGGGAAGATACAATGAACTATTTTCACTGTAACTCCCCCCCACCATGCTACAACTTCATTTAGAGTTTCCCTTTTTGACATGTACACCTGGTGGATTTTCTTCATTATTCATGACTCAGCACACATGAGCCTTATAAAGAACGCTTGCTTTTTTAAAAAAAAAAATAAACTTTATTTTATTTTTCAGTGTTCCAAGATTCATTGTTTATGCACCACACCCAGTGCTCCAAGCAATACGTGCCCTCCTATTTAATACCTACCACCAGGCTCATCCAACTTCCCACTCCCCTGCCCCTCCAAAACCCTGTTTGTTTCTGAGTCCACAGTCTCTCATGTTTCCACTCCCCCTTCGATTTTCCCCAACTCACTTTCTTCTCCAACTCCCAGTGTCCTCTGTGTTATTCCTTATGCTCTATTCCCCTGTGCTGCAGTTAGAAGTCAGTGTGTCCAATTTTTTTTTTATATTTTATTTATTTATTTGAAAGAAAGAGAGAGACAATGAAAGAGGGGACACAAGTAGAGGGAATGTGAGAAATAGAAGCAGGCTCCCTGCTGAGCAGAGAGCCCAATGGGGGGCTCTATCTCAGGACCCTGAGATCATGACCTGGGCCGAAGGCAGATGCTTAAGGACTGAGCCACCCAGGCACCCTCAGTGTGTACTGTTCAATGAGTAAGATGATGATATTTCTATGGATAGCCAATGTTCTCTGTACAGTCTAAATAAATTAATTAATGACTGTCAAAAAATATGAGAAAATAATATATAACTTGCAATAAAAGAGATAACTTTTAAGGTTTTGGATCAAATGAATAGAATTTACAACAAGGTAAGACGGTTTTCGAGAAAGGATGATGTAGAATGTGGCAATTGACTTGAGCTTTCAATACCTACATAAAACACATTTCTGATAAACAAATTACTTGAGAAATAGCATGTGTTTGAGGGGCTGTAGTGACATATTCAAAACACTAGAATTGGACAGATGGGTCAGGAATAAGCTTACAGCAGAGCTGAATGATAAATTATGATTTCATAGACTGAGTAAAGGGTCAAGAGTATGCTATGACATTTGATTAATAAGGAAAATATGTACAAATATCACATAGTAATTATAAAATATAGAGTCTGTGTGAAATTATGGCATTCAAAAACCTACCTTGAAATTTCAATTCCACTTTTTCATAAGTTATGCTTACATGTTTTTAATAAAGAACTTATATGTAGCAATATTTCATAAAATAATATAATACATTGGGGCCCCTGGGTGGCTCAGTCCTTTAGTGTCTACCTTCAACTCAGGTCATGACCCCAGGGTCCTGGGATCGAGCCCCACATCCAGCTTTATGCTCAGGAGGGGGCCTGCTCCCTGCCCCCTCTGCCTGCCTTTCTGCCTGCTTGTGATCTCTGTCTGTCAAATAAATAAATAAAATCTTTTAAAAAAAGAATATAATCTGTTACCATTAGTCACTAAAGGAGGGTCACAAAAGGGTGTCAGTAATGAATATTTGCAATAATTCTGACATAGTTTAATTAAGTTACTAATGTCAGTTTTTAGACAATCCTTAAAGTATAAGGATTCTGTCTACTGGCATCTTAAGATAATATCATTTGCCTTTGGGACACTGACAATCTTCCTAAGACTCTCTTCAAGGCTCCATTCACTTCCTTGTTCCTCAGACTGTAGATTAATGGATTCAGAGCAGGATTGATGACAGCATAAAATAAGGAGATTAATTTATCGCCCTCAGCTGAATATAGAGATTTGGGCCTCATGTACATGAACATACCTGTCCCATAATAAATGGTCACCACAGTCAGGTGAGAGCTACAGACAGAGAAAATCTTTTTCCTACCTTCTGCTGAATGCATCTTCATCACAGCAACCACTATGCAGAAATAGGAGAGAGTAATAAGAAGGAAGGGGAGCAAGAGGGTACCAGATGCACCTATCACCATCAGGGTTTCTTGCAGGGATGTATCAGCACAGAACATATGGAGAAGAACAGGTGCTTCACAAAAAATATGGTCAACAACGTAAGGGCTACACAAGGGAAGTATGGTGAGGTAGAGGGGCACCACTGAGGCAAAGAAGCTGATAGTCCATGCCCCTACAGCAAGCTGCACGCACACAGACCAGTTCATGATGAGCAGGTATTGTAGAGGGTAACAAACGGCCACATAACGGTCCAGAGCCATGATGGCCAGAATAATGCACTCAGCTGCTCCCATTAACAGGGAGATGTAGGTCTGGGCAAGGCAGAGTTCATATGAGATAATTTTCTTAGGAGCAAGGAGGTTGAAGAGCATCTTGGGGACCACAGCTGTGGTGTAAAATATGTTGAGAAAGGCCAAGTGGCAGAGGAAAAAATACATGGGTGTCTGGAGATAGGGATCAATTACCACCAAGATGATAATAGCTGTGTTTCCAAAGAGATTGACCAGGTAGACCCCAGAGAAGAGGAAGAAGAGAGGGATCTCAGCCTGAGGATGATTGGAAAATCCAACAAGGATCAACTCAGTGATGATGCTGGAATTTTCCTGAGCCATATTTGGTGCCAGCGATAAGCTAATGATATAAGCAGAAGAATAATGTTCTTTAAGGACATAGAATCATGGTCAAATATCAAAGAAATAATGTTCCTTTAACATTGAAATGCTTTTGAGGAGATTGTATTCAGTTACTTCCCAGACTAAATTTTCTTTCTTTCTTTTTTTTTTTTTTGAAAACTCTCTTTAAATGAATTTTGAAAAACATAATCACATATACTAGAATAAAACAAATTTCTATTTGATTGTTTTATCAGAGAAAAACAAGTTCCAATTTTAATTCCAAAATATGTATTAACATACACAAATGTATGTATGCACATATTGGCTAAATTTGCAGTATCAATATGTGGCAGAGATGGATATAGAGCTTGGATAATTCTGATAATCTGATTGTCATCCCCATATTTGCCACTTCTCGTGTTTCTGTTTAGAAGTGAGAGGCTCATTAGGATGCACACATTTTTTTCATTCATCAAGGTATGTTGTGTAGCTTTGGATTTAGAGAAGAATTTAGGTACATATTAGTTTAGACTTATTTGTGATCTGATCTCCAACACCAACTCACAAATATAGGCATGAGGAATAAGCTCTTCCATTTATATTAATCTTCACTAGTTTATATTTTTTTCACTAGTTGATATTTTTAAAACAATGAATTTCAGGTTGGAATAAAAACTTTCTGCCTCAGATAATGGGCTACCCAGTCTCTTCCAAGAAAAAAAAAAAAAAACATGTACACAAATTATCTTTTTTCTTTAACAAACTCATTTTCCCTCTTCTCAGAGTTGTATAAATATAGAACATGTGCTACACCAGCTCACACCCAATCCCCACTTTGTTTTCATGTACTCCCCTTGCTTCCTCCAAATTGTGTTTTTAAATGTGGGAATCTGTAACCTAATAAGTATTCATGGTATAACAAGGTAAATCCATTCTTGTGAAGCCAGTTCATCTTGACGTATAGTAAGGGTGGTACTAATGACATAGCAGCATATATAACAGTTGTATTTTCTAATTTTGACAGTGTTATAAATGTTTTATTTGGATTACTTTATCTATACTATGAGGCGACCTTCTGGGGTGGGTTCTTGGTTCATCCTCATTCTGTAATTAAAAAAAAAATACTATGCTACAAAGAATATACAAATATACACAACTACTTAGGGTTGATGACACTGAGCCAAAGCAAGGGGACATGATTTTGATTCGCACTCTTAATCCATAGCTTTGTTGATTGTCAGCCATTTATACAACTTACATTAACACAGATCACAGCAAAATAACTGCATGATCACTATTGACTCTTCCGTCACATCACTCTTAACAATTATGGGCATTTGTTCACAAATACAAGCAATGACATTTCTAGAAATGGCAATATCATATAGCTTTCATCCTTCCTCAGGATCAAAAACAACAACAATAAATATGTATTCACATGCTTACAAAGGAAGAAAAATCAGAAAGACTTGTCCAAAATCTAGGAAAAAAATTACTGTTTGGAGATGAGTCTGCTCTGACATCTAGTTAAAGATATTTCATAAAGAAGATAATGTGAGCCATTAAAGAGAATGAATAAAAATGCATAAAGATCCATTTCTTAATTAGTCCAATTCACCTATATGCCATTATTCAGGATTGACTTGATGTCCTGACTTCACCATTCTCTGCACAAACTTCACTGAAGAGAGGATTGTGCCATGGCTCATGCTGGAGTCAAGGATGTCTGGGTTCCATTTTATCTGCCTCAGACTGGAACCATCTTTGCTGACTATGTCTTTCTCTGAAATGTAGTAGGGGTTTGAGTGAGATGATGCAGAAATAAGTGTAACTCCTTATATATCATATAGAGTTCAGAGCATTTCACACATCTCTGTATTTTAAGATGTCAACAACAAATTGAGTTCCCAATCCCTAGGGAGCCTTGTTTGCTTTATGAATATGTGCTGGGTGCGGGGAAGGGTGAGGAAGAGAGAAAAACACAATTAGGTGCAGCTCAAATGAGGAAAAGTCAACTTTCCAATTCCAGTGTGTATGTCTATGTCACTTTGAATTCTCTTTTTGCTTATATCTATTTTAAGTATATGAAACAAATCTAATATTTTACAGACTATTTTCATGAGCTGGATTGCTCACCTGTATTTACTCTATAAGCTTGGTATCTTCACCATACCTGAAATAATGGCATGCACTGGTGTTTGTAAGCAGGATGGCAGACACAGTGCTGGGAAGGCTTTAGGAAACTGAGGTAAAATTTAATAGATATTTGGTATTCATGGATGAGAAATACATAAACCTCCCTGCAGATAAATGTTTGGGTACGACTAAGTTTAAATTTCTTAGAAACTATCAGATGGTTTTCCAAAATGGCTGTACCATTTTACATTCCCAGGAGCAATGAGTGAGAATGGTATCTGTTGTTCCACATCCTCATTGGCAATAGGTATTTTTAGGGTTTTGTTTGCTTGTTTGTTTTGTTTTGTTTTGTTTGGATCTTACCCATTCTAAAAGGGCTGCAAGATGGTGGTTTTGATTTCCATTTGCATATCAACCATAGATGTTAAGAATCTTTTGCTTACTTTTTAATTTTATTTATTTTTTATTTTTTTAGATTTTACTTATTTATTTGACAGAGAGAGAGATAAGAAGTAGGCAGAGAGAGAGGAGAAAGCAGGTTCCCTGCTGAGCAGAGAGCCCAATGCAGGGCTCTATCCCAGGACCCTGGGATGATGACCCAAGCCAAAGGCAGAGGCTTTAACCCATTGAGCCATCCAGGAGCCCATTGTTTATTTTTTTAAAGGTTTTATTTATTTATTTGACAGAGAGAGAAAGATAAAAGAGAATAAATAAGGGGAGGGGCAGAAGAAGAGGGAGAAGCAAGCTACCTGCTGAACAGGGAGTATGATGCAAGACTTGATCCTAGGACCCTACGATCATGACCTGAGCTGAAAGCAGACATCAAGCATCTTTTCTTATGCTCATTTTCCACCTCCACAAGTTCTCTGACAGGTCCCCTCAGGTACTTTACAGATTTTTATTTTATTTTATTTTCTGTTTTCTTATTGCTGAAATGTAGTTCTTTGTGCGTTTGGGTATAAACTTATTTGATACATGATTTGCAATTATTTTCTTCCAGTCACTGTCTTGGTTTTGCTTTCTCTTAATAATATATTTTGCACAGCAAAAGTTTTTAATTTTAATAAAATCCAACTTTAAAATTTGTCCTTTCATGTATCATTCTTTCAATTATTTTCCTAAAAAGTCATAATTAAAAAAATCATTTAATCTTATTTTCTCTAGAAGTTCTATAATGTTTCACTTTATTCATTTATTTTTATTTTTTGTCTGTTTGCTTTAAGTACTTTTAGAAAGATGTAAATCGAGTGCCCAGAATTTTATTGTATATCTATATTGAATCACTTTGGTACATTTTGTTGAAAGGACTACACTTCTTCCATTGAGTTGCCATTAAGCCATTGTTAACAATTAGCTAACTGTAACATGTAGGTAGGTGCACAGTACTGGGCTCTCTATACTGTTTTAGTGGTCTATATGCTTTTACTTTACCAATGCCAGACCATCTTCTGTCATTGTAGAAAGTAGAATGTAGGATTCTGTGGCTTTATAATGAGTCTTGAATTCAGTTTATTCAAATCATCCAGAGTTGTTTTCTTTTTCTACTTTTATCTTGGTTAGTCTAGATGCTTTGTCATATATAATTTTTAGAGTATACTTGTTAGTATCTATGAAATTGCTTGTTGGGTTTATTCCTGGGATTCTGTTGAAACTATAGTTCAAGCTGGGAAGAACTGACATCCTGACAATATAGAATTTTCCAATATATGAACATAGAAAATCAATTTGGTTATTTAGATTTACTTTGATTTCTTCCATCCATATTTATATAGTTTTCCACATATAGAGCTTGTACATATAGTGTTGGATTTGGATATAAATATTCCATTTCATTTGCTACTATTGTATATATGCCCTTATATTTTTACTAATTTTTATTTTTTTAAATATTTCATTTATTTAATATATAGAGAGAGATCACAAGCAGGCAGAGAGGCAGACAGAGAGAGAGGAGAAAGCAGACTCCCCACTGAGTGCAGATCCTGATGTGAGGCCCAATCCCAGGACCCTGAGATCATGACCTGAGCAGAAGGCAGAGGCTTAACCCACTGAACCACCCAGGCTCCCCATCCCCTTTATTTTTAAATTCTAACTTTTCAAGGCTGGTATTTAGGAGAGAAAATGAGAGTTGCATACTGGTCTTGTACTCCACAACCCTGATAATATTTTAATAGTATCAGAGTTCTGAGATGAGCTAAGAACCAGATGTCTAGTTGGCCCACTAAGGCCATAGTGCAAACTGGAAAACAAACAAACAAACAAGCAAAAACAAAAACAAAACAAAACAAAACAAAAACTTTATTCACTTACTGAAATAGTTTTAGCCAAAAGCAAGAAAGGAGGTACCAGTTGTCCCAGTGTTCACTTTTTCCCATGGAATGACACTGGATCAGGGTCATATGGATAGATCAGGGTAGAAAGGAGGAATCAACCCATTGTTAAAGTACCCACTATTTTGGGGAACATGATCAAAAAGACATGGATATCAATCGACTTGTGAGTGAGTTAGACCTGAACACCTAGAGGCTCTTTTCTCTCTGCCCCATCCTTGGAGTGTGGATTTCATTTGCCTTATGGCTCCCACAGACTGCTCCAAAGACACATACTTGAGATATGATATGATATTGGAAACATTTACATTGTTTATGTGACTGGGCCAAGTTAAGGTCTCTTTCTACCATTTAAAATTCAGAAAGTGGGGACAGGGAACCATTCATCTTGCTGCCACTCAAGCCAAGCTTCAATTGTATGTTCCCTTTGCTATTATTAAAACAGCCACTTACCAACCTGGAGTGGCCTGCCTCTTTCTTAGAGGAGCCCATTTCAGATTACAACAAGATAGCCTCCAAGAGGGTTGTGAATGTACTCTCCCTCTCAACCAAAGGCTTTCTTTTTCCATGAGCTTGAATGCAAGGGGAAGGCTGTGTGAAGGGTTAGGAGCTGTAAAGGGCTGAATGATGAATCACATTGGAGAAAGGGGTCTGTGAGAGCTCCTAATGAGTAGGTGTCTCAGAGGTACCTGAGAAAGAGTTTAGCCATGGATCTGATTAAGAGGCCTCTGAATGAAGACACCTGTGGTAGGCACATGGATATTTATAAGAGCATGGTGGCTGGAGGGCCAGAGTATTAACTCTAACTTCCTCCTTATTCTGCAGTGCACTGGCTATACACTGAGTCTGGAATAAGTAGTGCAGTTTTTCCCTATAAGACCCACCAGGCAAAGCATTTTTTAATACCCTATAGCTGGGCTTACATGATCACAGATAGGGTTTTGTCCTGGAGCCAAATCTGTTAACCTTAATTTATCTCCTTAGTTTCTTGGGCTCAGATGAGATACAGGTTAATTCAATCTCATGGCAAATGGATTGACTTTGGAGAGCTGTGCCAAAAACTGGGTGATAAGTCTGAGGCCACAGAGAGAAAGGAAAGTCACAATCAAGTCCACCCCAAGCTGTATGCTCAGACCCACCTGGAGAATTGAATTTCACCATGAGCTCCAATCATTACCAAGTCAGGAAAAAATATCCCATAATAAATATTTTCTTCAGAGAACCTGAAGGCTTCTTTTATAAGCCACACAATAGACTGTTCTATTTTGTCATTCCATTGATCTGAGTGCAACAGAAGGTGTTGGCAATTGTACAGACAGGTCTTGGCTATCCACCAGGAAGTCAAGGACTTCCTGGTTATTCAAAAATACTGGTACCCTGTGACTCTGCGATTGCATTATTGGGTATTTACCCCAAAGATACTGACATAGTGAAAATAAGGGCCATCTCTACCTCAATGTTCACAGCAGCAATGGCCACAATCACCAAACTGTGGAAAGAGTCAAGATGCCCTCAACAGATGAATGGATAAATAAGATATGGTCCATATATAAATGGAGTATTACACCTCCATCAGAAAGGATGAATACCCAACTTTTGTATCAACATGGACAGAACTGGAGGAGATTATGTTGAGTGAAATAAGCCAGAGTCAATTATCAAATGGTTTCACTTACTTGTGGAGCATAAGAAATAACATGGAGGACATTGAGAGAAGGAGATGAGATGTGAGTTGGGGGAAATCAGAGAGGGAGAGGAACCATGAGAGACTGTGGACTCTGAGAAACAAATTGAGGGTTTTGGAGGGGGGGGTGGGGATGTTGGATGAACCTGGTGGTGTGTATTAAGGAGCACGTTTTGCATGGAGCACTGGGTGTGGTGCATAAACAATGAATCTTGGAATGTTGAAAAAATAAAATTAAATTTGAAAAAATCATGGAACCAAAGAATTGAGTCTCACTCTTTTTGCCTCCAAAATTGAGGTACTGCTATTAATGACCTCAGCGATAATCAAGGACAAGTTTTATATAAACTTTTTTAGTTGAATGACCCTGATAGTGAAAATAGTTCCCTGGATCAATTTAGTTGACCAGAGAATCAGTAATGCCACTGGGCGTTTCCTTCATTTATCAACATCTGCCTGGTTTTGGAGTTCCTGCCTTACTTTTTCTTTGTGTGACAAAATCTGTTTTGGAGAGAGACTATTTTGTTTATTTGGAAATTTCTGACTAATGACCCATTTGAACACATTACATTTCTAGGGAAAAGGAAGGTGGAGGTCTGGCCCTTAAAAAATGAAATAATATCCCAAGGGGCCATTCACAGTGCTATGTGCAATAATCCTTGACTACCATGGGTATCAACTGATCACAAATTCTGCCAATGGGAAGATCCCTTAAGTGGAACTGAAGAGTCTATGTAGGACAGGAGAAAGAATGAGGGTAGAGAAGCCTGCCACTATCACAGTCAAAATAACCCTGAAATTTTTCATCCCTTTCCCATACATTCTGATTGTCCCCATCTTTGACAGGAGTGAGCTGGTACCTAGGAGAGATTTTTGTTTGTTTGTTTGTTTTTTGTTTTGCTTTGTTTTGTTATTTTGTTCCTGCAGTATATGAGTTCAGCTGTGGCAACTCAGGGTCCAGATTAATAAATGAGGTGTACATTACATAACAGAATGTTCCATATTTAAAGAAATGTCAGTTTATAACATACATTGACACAGAAGTCATTTTTATGTGTGGAATTGGACAATAAATGAAATATACATTATTTTGCCAAGTTCTGGGCAGTGGGAATTGCCTGGGACATGTATACCAGTTAAGTTTGTGAAGTGAGAGTCACCAGGCTACTCTGTGGGAGAGAGAAGAGACATTGGATCTGCATGTCTCCTTTAACTGTAACTGCACTCACTGAAGATGAAGATGAAGATATTCTATCTGTTGGAGACCTTTCCTAATCAACTGAGACAGGAGAAGTCTTTCCTGTACCATGAGTAAGAAAGCACTTTTCATGGGGCCCAGTGTGAAGAACACAAAATTTCACATATTCATCCTGTTGAGGCTCAATAACATTTTCTATTCTAGATATTGATAGTCATCCCAAGGGGTTATCCAGGCAAAGAAGGAAGGCCACCTTAAGGAAACTGTTGAATTAGAGACTGTGATTTTTTTTTTTTTTTTGATGTAGTGTTCCAAGATTTGTTGTTTAGGTATAACATCCAGTGCTCTGTGCAATAAATATCCTCCTTAATACCAACAGCCAGGCTCACCAAGCTCCCTAACTCCATATCCTCTAAAACCCTCAGTTTGATTCTCAGAGTCCACAGTCTCTCATGGTTTATCTTCTTCTCCAATTTACCCCAATTCAATTTTCCTTTCCTTCTCCTAATGTCCTCCATGTTATTCCTCATGCTCCATAAGTAAATGAACCGTACAATAATTGACTTAATCTGTTTGACTTATTTCATTCAGCATAATCTCCTCCAGTTCCATCTATGTTCATACAAAAGTTGGGTATTCATCCTTTCTGATGGCTGAGTACTATTCCATTGTCTATATGGACCACATCTTCTTTATTCATTTGTCTGTTCAAGCGCATATTGGCACTTTTCACAGTCAGGCTATTGTGGACATTGAAGAGACACTTAAAATTAATTGCAAAGCTCTTTCTAGGTTTTTTTCTTCTCTAGGTTTTTCTAGGCAAAATCCCATTAATAATTCTAATCTCCTTATCCATTAAAATTGTCATTTATTTTCCTTTTCTTATTTTTCTTATTATTAAATATGGCTTTATTTTTTGATGGTCAGTTAGCCAGCATATAGTACATCATTAGTTTTTGATGTGGTGTTCAATGACTCATTAGTTCTGTATAACACCAAGTACTCATCACAACATGTGCCTTCCTTAATACTCATCACCTGGCTACCCGTTCCCATATCCCCTCCATTCTGAAACACTCTTCATTTCCCAGAGTCCATAGTCTCTCATGGTTTGTCTCCCTCTCTGATCTCTTCCTCTGTAGTTTTCCTTCCCTTCCACTATGGTCCTCCGTGCTATTTGTTGTGTTCTGCATATGAGTGAAACCATATGATAATTGTCATTCTCTACTTGAGTTTACTCACTTAGCATGATCCCCTTCAGTTCCATCCATTTTGATGCAAATGGTATGTATTCATCATTTCCAATGGCTGAGTAATATCCCATTATATATATTTATATTTATATTTATATACCACATCTTCTTTATCCATTCATCCTTTGAAGGACATCTCAGCTCCTTCCACAGTTTGGCTTTTTTGATGTTGCTGTAGTGAACATTGAGGTCCATGTGCCCCTTCTTTTCACTACACCTGTATCTTTTAAAATTATATATATTTATTTATTTCTTTTCAGTGTTCCAGAATTCATTGTTTATGTACCACGCCCAGTGCTCCATGCAATATCTGCCCTCCATAATACCCACATCTGTATCTTTGAGGTAAATACTCAGTAGTGCAATTACTAGGTCATAGGATAGCTCTATTTTTAACATCTTGAGGAACCACCACACTCTTTTCCAAAGTGGCTGTACCACCTTCCATTCCCACAAAAATTGTAAGAGAGTTCTACATCTCCACTCATCTCCAACATTTATTGCTTCCTGCTTTGTTAATTTTGGTCATTCTAAGTGGTGTAAGGTGTTGTCTCATCGTGGTTTTGATTTTAATTTCTCTGACGGCTAATGATGATGAACATTCTTTCACGTGTCTATTAGCCATTTGCATGTCTTCTTTGAAGAAGTGCCTTTCATATCTTCTGCCTGTTTTTTGACTGGATTATTTGGGTTTTTTTTGGGTGTTGAGTTAGAGATGTTCTTTATAGATCTTGGATATCAGCCATTTATCTGTAATGTCATTTGCAAATATTTTCTTCCATTCTGTGGGTGGCCTCTTAGTTTTGTTAACTTTTTCCGTTGCTGTGCAGAAGCCTTTTTTTTTTTTTTTTCATGATGAAGTCCCAAAGGTTTCTTTTTGCTTTTATTTCTGTTTCCTTTGGAGACGTGTCTTGAAAGAAGTTGCTGTGGCTTATGTTAAAGAGGTTACAGCCTAGGTTCTCCTCTAGGATTTTGATGGATTCCTATCTCACATTGAGATCTTTCATCCATTTAGAGGTTATATTTGTGTAAGAGAATGGTCGAGTTTCATTCTTCGTTATGTAACTATACAATTTTCCCAGCAACATTTTTGAAGAGACTATCTTTTTTTCCATTGAATATTTTTCCCTGCTTTTTCAAAGACTAGTTGACCATAGAGTTGAGAGTTATATCTAGGTACTTTATTCTGTTCCATTGATCTATGTGTCTGCTTTTGTGGCAATACCAGGGTGTCCTTTGGGTCAAAGCATTGTAATAAAGCCTGAAATCAGGTAACGTGATACTCTTAGCTTTGTTTTTATTTTCCCACATTCCCTGGACAATTCAGAATCTTTTCTGATTCCATAAAAATTTTAGGATTGTTTGTTCCAGCTCTTTGAAAAATGCCAATAGTATTTTGATAGGGATGACATTAAAAATGTAGATTTCTCTGGGTGACATAGACATTTTATCAATTTTTTTTCTTCCAATCCATGAACATGGAATGTTTTTCCATCTCTTTGTGTCTTCTTCAATTTCATAAGTGATATGTAGTTTTTAAAGTATAGATCTTTTACCTCTTTGGTTAAGTTTATTCTTAAGTATCTTATGGTTTTTGGTGCCACTGAAACTGGAATTGGTTCCTTAATTTCTCTTTCTACAGTTACATTGTTAGTTCATAGAAATGCAACTGAATTTTGTTTTCGGCAACACTGATGAATTTCTGTTCTAGGAATTTGGGTATGGAGACTTTTTTGCATTTTCCACATAAAGTATCACCAGGTCATCTTCCATGGGAGACAGTTTGACTTCTTTGCCAAATTGAATGTCTTTTATTTCTTTTTGTTGTCTGATTGCTGATGCTAGAACTTCTAACACTATGTTGAATAATAATGATGAAAGTGGGCATTCCTGTCATGTTTCTGACCTGAATGGAAAAGCTCTCATTTTTCCCATTGAGAATGACATTCATTATGGCCGTTGCATAGATGGCCTTTATAACTTTGTGGAATGTTGCCTCTATTCCTACACTCCTAAGAGTTTTAATCAGGAAACAACATTGTATTTGGCCAAATGCTTTTTTCTGCATCGAGAGGATAGTATTGTTCTTGTATTTTATTAATATATAATATATCACATTGATTGACTTACAAATGTAGAACCATCCTTGGAATCCAGGAATAAATCTCACCTGGTCATATTGAATAACCCATTTAGTATATTGTTGGGTCATATTGGCTAGGATCTTGTTGACTATTTTGGAATTCAGGTTCATCAAGGATATTGGTCTGTAATTCTCCTTTTTGATGGGGTCTTGCCTGGTTTTGGCATCAGGTTAATGGTTGCCTCATAGAAAGAGTTTGGATGTTCTCCTTCTGTTTCTATTTTTTGAAACAACTTCAGTTGTTTCAGTTGTTCTTCTTTAAATGTTTACTAGAATTCCTTTGGGAAGCCATCTGGCCCTGGATTTTGCATTTTGGGATGTTTTTGATTACTCCTTCAATTTAATTACCAGTTATTGGTCTATTCAGGTTGTCTATTTCTTCCTGTTTCAGTCTTGGTAGTTTTTAAATTTCTAGGAAGTCCTCCATTTCTTCTAGGTTGCTTAATTTGTTGGCATATATTTGGAAGTAATAATTTCTAATAATTATTTCTATTTCCTTGGTGTTTGTCATGATTTCTTCCTTTCCATTCATTATTTTATTGATTTGGGTCCTTTTCCTTTTCCTTCCCTGATTTTTCAATCTGGAGGCATCTTTAGTTTCAAAATGAGTCCCTTGTAGACTGCATATGGGCAGGTCCTGTCATTTTTTCTAATTCAAAACCCTGTGCCATTTGTTAGGAGCATTTAGGCTATTCAAGATGAAAGTAAATATTGAAACATTTGAATTTATTGCCATCATATTGCCACTAAAGTCCTTGTTACTATAGATTATCTCTGTGAATTTCTGGTTTATATTACTCTTCTTCTTTTATAGAATCCCCCTTAAAATTTCTTGTAGGGCCGACTTGGTGGTCACATATTATTTCAGTTTCTGCCTGTCCCATAAACTCTTTGTCCCTGTCCATTCTGAATGGAAACCTTACTGGATAAAGTATTCTTATATTCTTGGCTTCATGTTCTCATTTAGTACCCTAACTATGTCTTGCCAACCATTTCTGTCTTTCCAGGTTTCTGTGGACAGGTCTGATGTCATTCTGATATTCCTCCCTCTATAAGCAAGAAATGTCTTCCCCATAGCTGCTTTCAGAATAGTTTCCTTGGGTGTAAGATTTGCAAGCTTCACTATTATATGTCGGGATGTTATCAATTTTTATTGATCTTGGGAGGGATCCTCTCTGCCTTTTAGACACAAACGCTTATTTCCTTCCCCAGATTAGGGAATTACTCAGGTATGATTTGCTCAAATATACCTTCTAGTCCTCTCTATCTCTCTCTCTATCTACCCCCTTGGTCATCCCAATAATTCTGATATTGGAACATTTCATGGAATCATTGATCTTTCTAAGTCTATTTTCATGGGCTACAAGCTGCCTATCCCTATTTTCCTCAGCTTCCTTCCTTTTTAATCAGCTTATTCTCTAGATCACTGATTCACTTTTCTGCCTCATTTACACTGGTTGTTAGAGAATCCAGTTTAGATTGCATCTTATAGCATTTTTAAGTTTGGCCTGATTAGATCTTATTTCTGCCCTTAGAGATTCTATACTATCATAATGTTTTTTTCAAGCCTCGCTGTTGACTTCATGGTTGCTACCATGAATTCTATCCCTGATATCCTGCTTCCATCCATATCCATTAATTCTGAGGGCATTGCTTCTGGTTCTTTTATTTTTAAGATGTTCCTCCTCCTAGTCATTCTGTCGAGGGAAGGATGAGCTAATGAACCAAAATGTCAACAATGAAATGAGGAAGATGAGCCCTAAGAAAGTTCAGAGCAATTGGAAGTCACCACTGAAAAAGAAAGCTAAAATGAAGCACAAGAATCAAATTTACAACTTTAAAAAATAAAGAAAAAATAATGAAATATTAAAAAGGGGGTTGAGTTGAAAGAGGGCCTTAAATCTCTGTCTGGACAGAGTAGGATATTTCAGTTGTTCCTAGGTGTATTTGAATCTGTTTGTTAGAGGACACTATTTCCCAAAATTATAGGGAAAGTAAAACGTGTGTGTGTGTGTGTGTTTGTACACATATATGTGTGTATACATACATATATGCATATGTATGCATACATATGTACATATGTATATATATGTGTGTGTATATATATATAATATTGGATAGGAAAAAAGGACTACATTGAAGCAGATATCTATAAAAAACATAGGTGTGAAAAAGTAAAAGTTAATAAGCTATTATTAAATATAATTTGATATACTAAACATCTAGTTGAAATAAGAACAAGGAAAAAGAAAAAAAAAAAAAAAGAAGCATAAGAGAAAGAATAAAAGAGTTTTGTCTGAAGAATAAATAAGCTGTGAGGCAATGCCTAGAGCTCAATATAGTATTTTCCCCTGGTGTTGGGGTTTTACAGCATTATGGGGTCCACAGGTTGTCAGCCTCTTGTTCTTCCAGGCTGTCTTCTGGAGGAAGGGCCTGCCACAGTGTTTCTCAGGCAACCCAGTTTGGGCTGAGTTGTCCTGCCCCCTGATGGGGGAATGGGCTGAGTGGAAACCACTTTTTTGAGCTTTTGTTCTCTGGTGGCTTTCTTCACCTCTTCTGAGGGTCATAGTGAAAATGTCCATACCCAAACCTCTGGACCAGAGCAGAGAAATCTAAGTCTGCTCTCTTCACTGAGCCCTCCAGGACAAACAGTCTCTGTTTCTGTATGCACCACTGAAAAACCACAATCTCCCTTGTGGTGTGTACCCACAGTGACTTTCTCAGGAGTCATCCCAGGGGCATGAGCATGTCCCTTACCTCTGTGCTTCTAAAACCCTTAGTGGCCCTGTGCTCACATGCACCCACAGCTCCTGGATCCATTCTCAGTGCCTCTCTAATGTCCTTTTCTGACCAGTACTGCTCTGTGAGTTTTTGTCAGGTTCCCAGTGTAGGATATTTTTGTGCTCTGGTGTTATATCACTTTCCAGGAGCCAGCTTATGGAAGCACCCTCCTTCTCTTATTTATCTTCTGATATATCCTCACAGATTTATGACTCCTCCTTTACTAACTTCTGACAATCAGTGCTTTTCTGTTTGTAGAGATCTAGATATATATTCTTATATCTCAGGCTGATTTTGTGAGTGTTCAGAATTGTTTGGTAGATTTCCAGCTAAATTCAGGCAACTAGTTGAACTGGGTCTCCTACTGCTCTGCCATTTTGCCCCCCCTCTCTTGTTTTCCTTCTTTTTAAGTATCCTACTTGACCCATTCGTTCTTTAGTAGGCTGTTCTTTAACCTCTATGTATTTGAGGTCTTCCCAATTTTTTTGTGGTTGACCTCTAGTTTCTTAACATTGTGTTTTGAAACTATGTATGGGGTGATCTCAATTTTTTATACTTGTTGAAGTCTAATTTATGATCCAGCATGTGATCAGTTCTGGAGAATTTCCATGTGCACTGGAAAAAATGTATATTTTGCTGCTTTGATGAAATGTTCCGAATATACCTGTTAAGTCCCTCTGATCCACTGTATCTCTCAAAACTACATTTCTTTGTTGATTTTCTTTTCTTTTTCTTTTTCTTTAATTTAATTTAATTAACCAGCATATAGTACAGCATTAGTTTTTGATATAATGTTCAATGATTCATTAGTTGTGTATAACACCCAGTGCTCATCACATCCTGTGACCTTCTTAATGCCCATCACCCAGTTACCTCATCCACCCACATATCTCCCTTTCTGCAACTCTTTGTTTCCCAGAGTCAAGAGTCTCATATGGTTTGCCTCCCTCTCTGATTTCTTCCCCTTCAGTTATCCCTCCCTCTCATGTTGTCCTCTTTTCTTTCTTATGATGTTTTTCTTAGGTGATCTGTGCACTGCTATAAGTAGGGTGTTAAAGTCCCCTACTATTATCTTGTTATTATCAATGAGTTTCATTGTGTTTGCTATTAATTATTTCATATATTTGGGTGCTGTCAAGTTGGGGGCATAAATATTTATAATTATTAAATTGTCTTGATATTTAGAACACAATTATGATATAATTCTCTTATTCATCTCTTGTTACAGTCTTTGCTTTAAAGTCTAGTATCATGCTGAGCGAAATAAGTTGATCAGAGAAAGACAATTATCATATGATCTTATTGATATGAGGAATTTGAGAGGCAGGGTTGGGGGTCTGGGGAGTAGGGAAAGAAAAAATGAAACAAGATGGGATCAGGAGGGAGAAAAACCATAAGAAATTCTTAATATCACAAAACAAACTGAAAGTTGCTGGGGGAAGGGGAGGTGTGGAGAGGGTGGTTGGGTTATGGATATTGGGGAGGGTATGTGATATGGTGAGTGCTGTGAAGTGTGTAAGCCTGATGATTCACAGACCTGTACCTCTGGGGCAAATAATACATTATATGTTAGTAAAAATAATTAATAAAAATAAAATGTAAAAAAATCTAGTTTGTATGATACATGTATGACTAGCCCAGCTTTCTTTTGGAATCCATTAGCATTACAAATTGTTCTCCATCCCCTCACTTTCAATCTTCAGGTATCTTTAGGTCTAAAATGAGTCTCTCATATGCAGCATATAGAAGGGTCTTATTTTATCCATTCTGACCCCATGTGTCTTTTGATTGGAACATTAATTCCATTTATATTCAATGTGATTATTGATAGATGCTAACTTAGTGTCATTGTGTTACTTCTGAATTTGTTATTTCTGGTGATATCATATCTTCCTTTGTAGTCTTTGTTGTTTTTGGTCATTTCTCCTCCCAAAGTGCCCCTTTAATATCTCTTGCAGGGATGGTTTAGTGGTCATGAAGTCCTTATTTGCTCTTTGTCTGGGACATTCTTTATCTCTCTTTCAATTCTGAATGACAGCATTGCTAGATAAAGGATTCTTGACTGCTTATTTTTCCCATTCAGCATATTTATTATTGCATGCCACTCTCTTCTGGCCTGCCAACTTTCTGTTGACAGATCAGATGTATACCAGATCTGTCTTCCCTTGTAGATTGACTTTTTTATTTTCCATTTCTGTTTTCAGGATTCTTCCCTTGACTGTGTTTTTGGTGAATGTGACTATGATATGTCTTGGTGGTGGATGCTTTTTTTTTTTTTTTTTTTTTTTTTAATGGGAACACACTTTTCTTCTTGGATTTCAATGGCATTTTCCTTCCTCAGATTAGGGAAGTTTTCAGCTATAATTTTCTCAAATAAATCTTCTCCTCTCTTCCTCTATCTTTTTTTTCTGAGACTCCTATGATAAGAATGCTTATACATCTCCTATGCTTTAAGGAGCCACTGAGTTATCTAAATCTACATTTGTCATCCAATATCTTTCCGTTTCTTCTCAGCTTCATTATTTTCTGTAATTTTATCTTCTATATCACTGATTCATTCCTCTGCTTCACCCACCATCTTTCTTGTCATTCCATCCAGGATACTTTGCATTTCAGGAATAAGTGGATTGTTTGCTTGTTTGTTCATTTTCCTCAATAGTTTTTAGTTCTTTTGTCTTCACCGTGAGGCATTCTCTAGTGTCTTCCATGCTTTTTTCAAGTCCAGCTAGTATGCTTATAATTGTTGTTTTAAACTCTTTTTTGTTTTTTTCCCAGGTATCTTGCATATGTCGGCATGGATTAAATCCCTGATTGTGACTTTTTTTTTTCCTTTTCTGGTGAATTTCTCTGCCTTGTTACTTTAATAATTTTGTGTTTGACTTTTAGAAAAAGAAAACCTATTATATTTCTGTTCTTGAGAGTAATGGCTATATTGAGAAGATCTCAAAAAGAAGAAGAAGAAGAAGAAGAAGAAGAAGAAGAAGAAGAAGAAGAAGACGAAGAAGACGAAGAAGACGAAGAAGAAGAAGAAGAAGAAGAAGAAGAAGAAGAAGAAGAAGAAGA